>JAODVM010422606.1:0-25488 GCA_025400095.1 Phenganax marumi
TAACTTTAAGATGATCTTAAGTTTACTCAAAATCTGTTCAAATCTACTTAAAAAATTCTTGAGTAAACTTTAAGTAACTTTGAGCAAACTTTAAGTAACTTTAAGATGATCTTAAGTTTACTCAAAATCTGTTCAAATCTACTTAAAAAATTCTTGAGTAAACTTTAAGTAAAAATAGTTCTACTTTAATAAATGGAAGATGAAAAAACGAATAAAACAAGTTCATCTAATAATTCTTCTTCTGCAACTATTCCGTTAACTACCCAAAAGAGAATCAAAGATCCAAAACGAGTAGAGGCTGGAAAACGTCTCGCTCAACTCTCAAAAGAAGCTAAAGGAAGAAAAAAGAAAAAACTAATAGAGATGAATGAGGAACACTTAGAAGAAAATCTCATCAATATCTCTTCTTCTTTTATGATAACGGTGTGTTTATTGAGTGTTGGTGTAGTCTCTTTTATATCTTTTTTAAAAAATCGAACGTCGTAAAAGAAAAGTATGAAGAAAAAATAAAAAACAAGCGAAGCGAAAACGAGCAAAGCGAGTGTGAGCGGAGTGAGAGAATAGAAGAAGAACCTACACAAAATAAGATAGTTTTAGATAGTTTTGATTAAAAAAAAAAAAATTTTTCTTATAATAAATGAGTGAGCAAACGAAGAAAGATTATATTAATCAAATCTACAATGCTGGAGTTTTAACTTTATCTGCTGTTGGAGTTTCTATGATCAGTAAAAAAGTGTTAGGAGAGAGTCTATCTACTCCTCAAAGCGTTCAAGGGACTTTAAAGTTAGCTGGAGCTGTGGTGTTAGGATCTGTTTTAGTAAAATATCTCGAAGACAAAAAGATCATCCCTGAAAAAATCGACAAGTGAACGTTGGAAAATCTTTTTAAATAAATGGCTTCTATGGTCGTTGGACGACTTTTTAATGCATTCGCTTTTGCTGGAGCTGGATTTTTATTTTCTAAACTGAATCATAACGGATATGAAGCAGAAATGAATCGTCATAATTTAGCGATGGAAAAATTAGCTCGAGATAAAGAAGCATGGTATGAGAAAGAAGTAGCACGAAAAAATAAAGAAGCTCGTCTTAGACAAGAACTGTCTGATGCTAATAGAGACATCAATACAAAAAATAAAAATTTAGAAATGCTTAAAAAAATGTTAGAGTCTACAAGACTCGAATGGACTCCAGAAGCTAGATTAGAAGACTACTACAAACCTTCAAAAGAGATGCAAGAGTATCAACATATCGTAATGGGAGTCTCTGGAATTGTTGGAGGATGGCTGATAGGAAAAGTTATCTAAATCTTCATATAAAAAAAAATCGAAGATCTAAAATGTATAATCTAAAGAAGATTACACATTTTTTTTTTAGTTCCAACAAACTCCTTAATATCAACACACACTTAATTCGATTTTCTCTATACTAAAATCAACAAAAGTATTATTAAAATATCTTCGTCTCTTCTCTTCATAAGTGTCGAAATAGATAGAAACTAAAATAATGATATCTTTTGAATTTATTATAGAAATAGGAGAAGAAATATTTTTTAGTCTTTGTTTAAACTTGCTTGAAAAATAAGAGTGAAGAGGACTATTTAATATTTGTGATACTATTAAGTGAGCTATATTTTCTCCATCTATACCACTTCCACAAAAATCCATCATTAATCTAACATCAACAGGTTTAGAAATGATCATTTATTATAGTATTTTAATAATCTTAAATTTTATAATGTCCTGGAGCTAAAAAGTTAATTTTATTTTCTAGTATAACTCTCTCATCATCATCAGCACTCAACGCTACTTTGTTTACAGTCTCTGAGTAGAGTACATGCTTTCTATTTCTTATAACATTCATCGATCTCATAGTTTGCTTATCAGAGAATAAACATTTCTCGTAATGTTCTACAGTTAATGTTTTACTCTTGATGTTCTTTCTTATTCCTTTACATCTTGTCTCTTCTTTGTTATCTTCCTTTTTATAAGCATAGCGTTTCGCTCTGAGTCCAACAAACTTCTTAATTTGTGTACCTCCACACTCATCCTGGAACACTCCAGGAACTTTCTTGTTTAAACCTTTTCTTATGTGGGGGTTGTCTGTTATAATCTCTGAAGTATCAAACCTCTGCTCTAAGTCTTTGGAAATGTCTTTATAAAAGTCATCTGTCTCTATCTCATAGAGTAGAGAGTCTGTATCTGTAAATCCTAATCTAGCTTTGTCTCCATATTTCTTCTTTATATAATTATAGTGGAAGTCGTACATTAAACTCTTGAGATGTCTAAAATACTCATCCCTACATAGATTTGTTTATCTAACACTAAACTTGTTTTATACTTATGAACAGCAACGAGCTCTTGATCGAATATTGTGGAAGATTTAAAACAAGGTTTTTTAACTAACTTTTCTACTCTTTTTTTAGAGTTCACTAGTTCTATACTTGATCTATTCCTAATGTTCTCCATCGTCTTTCCAAACACAGAATTGTTCATTAATTTAAAGAAATCTTTCTCAAACTTATTTTTTTATAAAGTTCTTAAACTCGTATTCTTCTCTATATAAGGTCTTAACCACTCAGACTCCTCAAACATTATTCCTTTATGAATCTTCTTTAAACTCAATCCAAGTTTTATATAATCTTTTATTATCTCGTGATGAACTACATAATTATTCTTACTAAAAACATTAGGGATTAACTTTTGTATCGATGTGTTCTCTTTTAAATTTATATTCATCTTCTCTGGTGCTAATGGATAATCGTTGTGAAGATCGTGAAGCTCTATAGGATAGTGGAGGTCTACTTCTAAGATACAACCTTTTGTTTCTCCAAGATCCCTCCAACATTCGAGTTGTTTTTTATCCATCCATTCAAAGTCATGAGTAGGCAATTTACGCATCATCGCCCATCCATATAGATTGTTTGCATCTAAGTATGGAATATATAGACTAGGTTTTGTAGGGTCGTAGATGGAACAAAGCTCTCCAGAGACTTCATCTCTTTTTTGTAGGTGTTTGTTGTTTGCTTCGATGTATCTTTTCGTAATCATCGACACTCCTCCTCGAACACCTTTTTCTATCATGAGATACATATCTTTTTCAGATAATCGTTCTAATCGAACTCGTGTTGTTTTTAAAGCAGCATCCCAAGCTAACCCCGGAGAAGTATAGTACCACAAAGAATCTAAACTATAATTTTCTAAACAAACTTCTCTAAATCTTTCAAACACATCTGCTAACAATATCACATCTGTTTTTAAATAAATATCATGATAATCTTTTAAAGTCTTCATCTCAAAAGTTCTCCAAACTTTTTGAACATGAGTGTACTCCTCATCAGAGATAGACTCTTCGTTTAATCTTGAGTAGAACTCTTCTTTTCTAGGCAGAGATGTCTCTTGAAACTTTTCAAAAGAGTCCATATAATCGTAAGGATAAACTCCTTTTCTAGATAATAACTCTACATGTTTTGGAAAAAAACCTTTTTAAAAGGTTTAAGTCTCGATCTTCTAGATTATCGACTAAAGTACTTAAACTAGAACTCATAAACTTAAAAGAGTCTAAAAATCTTAAGTTCATGATAATGGGATTCTTCTTCTTCTCCGCCTTCTTCTCAACAAGATCTTCAAGATACTTAGTAAAACGTATATATTTCTCCTCACTTTTAGCAATACAAGAAACTCTTCTGGGAGTTTTATTTAAAGGCTTTATAAAAAGATGAGAGGCATATCCCTCTAGATTATGAAAAATTATAGGAATAAACTCAGATTTTTTATTGTTTAAATTACATCTATTATAAGCTGCTCCTCTATATCTTCCAGTAAAGTGAAAGAAGCTCGACTTTGTTGTTGATAAGAGTCTTTAGATGATCTATAATAAGACCCTTATGTCTATACAACCAAGTCTCTGGATCTTCATCTCTATCATCTTTATCAGCTATAAGCATATAAGACTTTAATCTTCCTTCAAGAGCTGTATTCCATTCTTTAATTTGTTTCTTCTTCTTATTCCAAGGAAGCTTATCTAAAGCCTTCGATATAAAGTTAAACTCTTAAAAACACAAGACAACCATGTAAAGATTTTTCATGAAACAGAGACCTTAGAATTGTATTATTTTGGTCAGATACTAGGGTTTAATATTAATAAAATAATAAAGTCTAACACCTGGACAAAGTTGGACAATCCCACGAATATCAATCTTGGACTGAGATACGTCAAGATCAATTGCAATTTGGTGAACAAAAATTACAACTTCGACACAAACGGGGAGTTAAGCTCCGCGGTCGTCAGTCTACCGATTACGAGGACACAAAGCTTGAATAGATCTGTCACTCATTTCAAAGATATTGAAAGCAAAGTTCCATTGTACAACGGGGTACACACCAGTGTAAACTTCAATATAAGTACTAATCTAGCCAGTAGTGTAGAAAACTCACTTCTGGCACACTTTTTGGCACAATTAGTATAAATTACTATTACGAAAAAGAAAAAATGCTGTGTCAGCAGCCCCTTTTCAATTCAGAGTGACTATTTTGAAATTAGTAGAAGCTACTATTATGCATATTTAATGAGCAAGGTCAAAATTCAAGATGGCGGCTGAAGTAGAAGCTACTATTACAACTAAATACAAGATGACGGCTGTAGTACAATGTTAAGTTTTAGATCTAAGTCTTATTTTAATTTTACTCATAAAAATAATATAACGCCACCCGCTTTTCACTTTGCTCATTCGTTTAAGCAACCAATCGCAAGGCGTTCATTGAGTTCCACCCGCTAATTTATTAGCATTTTTTTGTTTACAGAGGCAAAGCGACGTAGTCGCACGCAGTGTTGTTCACTTTGCTTGAGTAGGGTTAGTGCTGAAGGACTATTGCTTGGATTTTGCTTACCAAGATGAATAAACAAAGGTTTGATACGTTTAGGGTTGAGTTAGAAGCTCTTTTTAATAGTATTTGCTCAAAGTATGGTGATGTGAAACTAGAGGTGGACAAGCTATTTGATAAGTATACTGAGCTACGCGGTAATACACAGTTGCAAGAAGAGTTAACATCAACGACCACTAAGCAAAGAAGAGTTAGTTATGTTGAAAAGCAGATGTACAGCTCAAAGGATGTGGATATTTTAAAGCAATATGAAAACATTGAAAAAGATCTTAGAAATGAGACAATTGAAGACATTGTCAACAGCATTAAGCTTTTAACATCTGCGTTAAGGAGTTTTAAGAAAAGAGAATTGTATTACTCCTGTTTACAAGGAGGTTTTTTATTACAGTTAAGGAAGGATACAGAGAGAGGACGTTTTCTTGAGTTGTTGGAGAGGATGGAGTTTTCAAAAACATATGCTTATTTCTTAATTAAGCTAAATAAACTTGTTACAGATGATAACCAGTTACGTTTTTGCGTGCTACCTATCAGATTCTTTAATAGAAATTTAAGGATTATTGAGGAGGTATGTAAGAGTAGACCAAGTGATTGGAGATGAATAGATAAATAAGTTATGAGAAAAGTCCAACGCGTCAGACTTTTCTCTTTTAATATGCATAGTATAATTATATAGTATTCGGTGTTTTTGTTTGTCTTAATTTTATGAAGAAATCCTTTATAATAAATGAGTAATCACAACGCAGAGCAGCAAGAAATAAGTATTAGAGAAACGCTTTTGAAACTTGCTTCTACCAAAGAGATAAAACGTCCTGGTGGCAACTATTACACACAAGCTTATATTAAAAAAGCTTCTGAAAAAACATTACTGGCAATTTTTCAAGATTATCAACGTGAACAATTCAATAAAACCAACGAACTGTTTACAGATATAGCGATAGGAAAATTTTCTGAACTCTTAGAGCATTTAAAACTCATTGAAAATGCGACAGATTTAGGAAGAGAACTTGTGGACAACGAACCTTTTCACCAAGATGTAAAATTTATAGTAGAATATATTACACCTTATATTCCTTTAGTTGGACTATTCTCTGGGACTTTAATTGTAGGAAAACATGTTGTCAATAATACACATAATTTTAATAATAATAAAGAACAATGGCTGAACAAAGAATCACAAGTAGAAGAGGAAAAAAAGCAGCAGAAACAGAAATCTTAAGTAAAATCTCAAATCAATCCAAGAACACGACTACACCAGAAATTTATGGAGATCCTTTTAATATGATCATCGTAGGCATGACCAATTCTGGAAAAACCTACTATTTGTTGGAATTTCTAGAGAAAAATTACTTGAGTTATTTTGATTATATTTTCCTTATTTTTCCTACCTATGAGTGGAATAGCACGTATCAATCTTGGCCTTATGATAAAGATGAGAACTTTTTTGTGATAAGTTGTGACCAAGATGATGTAGAGTCTTTTATAAAAATGGTTGTAGAATTCGCCAAAGGCACTAATTCTTTAATTATTATAGATGACATTGCAAGCTCTTCTTTTGTGAAAAAACGTACCACAGAACTTGTAAAATTAGGATTTTCTGCAAGACATTATGGTCTTTCTACTATAGTAATAACTCAACAACTTACTTCTATTGCAAAACCTTATAGAGAAAATATTTCAAAACTCGATTGGACAACTTTTCTAATACTTTTTTATATAGTTTTTATTATAATTCCATAGACAGCACAACATGGATTCGACCTGCAGCTTTGAATAGAGGATTTCCACCGAGTCATTCTGTCACTTGTCTTCCTTATTTTAACGATAAAACGAAAGTCACTCTACTACAACATTCGTTTGACAACTACGATTATATTTCAAGTCTCACCATTCGATATTCTGTGTATTGTCTCATGAAAGATGGCTCTAAGCAACAAAAAGACATTATCAACCTGGATATGATCAGCGTAATACCAAACGAGATAATACGTAAATCGTATAATGGGAATCAACTATTTATCCCCAACGTTCAGTTTTATCTCAAAGACATGACAACAAATGCGGATGATGTTGTTATGTTTTACATTCAAATATTAAAAGTAAGCCATGAGAATATAAGTAATGAGTCTATCTGGGACGTTTTAGTCGAGACAAGTACTTAAGCACTGTTCAAATTTACTTGGCGTGTTTTTGAACAAACTTTAAGTAAAAATATTTTTACTTGGCGTGTTTTTGAACAAACTTTAAGTAATTTTAAGATAATCTTAATTTTACTTAAAAACTGTTTAACTTTACTTAATTTTTACTTCGCGTGTTTTTAAACAAACTTTAAGTAATTTTAAGATAATCTTAATTTTACTTAAAAACTGTTTAACTTTACTTAATTTTTACTTGGTGTGTTTTTAAACAAACTTTAAGTAATTTTAAGATAATCTTAATTTTTACTTAACTTCACTTAATTTTTACTTGGCGTGTTTTTAAACAAACTTTAAGTAAAAATATTTTACTTTAATAAATGGAAGATGAAAAACAAATAAAACAAGTCCATCTAATAGTTCTTCTTCTGCAACTACGCCGTTAAGTACGCAGAAGAAAATCGACGAAGTCGCACGCAGTGCTAAAGATCCTAAAAAAGTAGAGGCTGGATGACGTTTAGCACAACTCTCTAGAGAAGCTAAAGAGAGAAAAAAGAAGAAGTTATTAGAGGCTAATAAGGAACACTTAGAAGAATATTCATTCATTAGTTCTTTCTCTCTTATGTTAACAGTGTGTTTATGGAGTGTTGGTGTAGTCTCTTATATTTTCTTTAAAAAATCAAATGCTGTAAAAAAACCTTTAAACGAACAAAGTAAACAAATTATAGAAGAGATAGAAGAAGAGCCACCACAAAATAAAATAGTATTAGACAGTTTTGATTAAAGAACGAGGACGAACGAAGTGAGTGTGAGCGAAGTGAAAAAAAAATTTTACTGTAATAAATGAGTGAGCAAACTAAGAAAGATTATATTAATCAAATTTATAATGCTGGAATTTTAACTTTATCTGCTGTTGGAGTTTCTATGGTCAGTAAAAAAGTGTTGGGAGAAAATCTCGCTACTCCACAAAGCGTTCAAGGTACTTTGAAATTGGCAGGAGCTGTCATGTTAGGATCCGTTTTAGTAAAATATCTTGAAGACAAAAAAATAATTCCAGAAAAAATCGACAAATGAACGTTGAAAAATCTTTTCTATAAATAAATGGCTTCAATGGTAGTTGGAGGACTTTTTAATGCGTTTGCCTTTGCAGGTGCAGGATTTTTATTTTCTAGATTGAATCATAATGGTTATGAAGCAGAAATGAATTGACATAATTTAGCGATGGAGAAATTAGCTCGAGATAAAGAAGCTTGGTATGAAAAAGAAGTGGAAAGAAAAAATAAAGAAGCACGTTTACGTCAAGAACTCTCCGATGCAAATAGAGACATCAATATAACAAATAAAAATTTAGAACAGCTTAAAAAATATTAAATCAAACTAGACTCGAGTGGACACCCGAACCTAAAGTAGAAGATTATTATAAACCTTCAAAAGAAATGCAAGAATATCAAAGAATTTTTATGGGGATTTTTGGAATTTTTGGTGGATGGATTTTAGGAAAAATAATATAAAATGGCTAAAAAAAACGACGTAGCCGCACGTAGTGCTTTGTTTAAAATGTATAATCTAAAAAGGTTATACTTTTTTTTTCTTCGCTTCGCTCGTGTTCGCTTCGCTCTCACTTCGTTCGTCTTTGTTCGTTCTTTTTTCGCTTCGCTCGTGTTCGTTTTGCTCTCACTTCGTTCGTCTTCACTTTGTTTTTGTTTTTTTTTTAATACTATTTTCTACTTATTCAAAAGGGTGCTCTGCACCCGCCTCGCGCTTCGAGACTTTGTTGTTGTTTTTTTTCGCTTCGCTCGTGTTTGCTTTGCTCGTGTTTGCTTTGCTCGTCTTCACTTTGTTAGTTTTTTTGGTTTTTTTTCGCTTTGCTAGTGTTCGCTTCGCTCACTTTGTTCGTCTTCACTTTGTTCGTTCTTTTTTTGCTTCGCTCGTGTTCGCTTCGCTCTCACTTCGTTCGGCTTCACTTTGTTCGTTTTTTTTTCGCTTTGCTCGTGTTCGCTTTGCTCTCACTTCGTTCGTCTTCGTTCGTCTTCGTTCATTCTTTTTTTGTAATGTCCGTAAGCTAAAGTATTGATATTATCTTCTAATATAATTCTTTTATCATCGTTTGCACTTAGTGCTATTTTGTTTACAGTTTCAGAAAAAAGTTTGTGTTTTCTATTTCGTATGACATTCATCGATCTCATAGTTTGTGTATTAGAAACTAAACATTCTTCATAATGTTCTACAGTTAACGTTTTATTCTTTACAGATTTTTTTAGTCCTTTACATTTAATTTCTTCTTTGTTATCTTCTTTTTTATAAGCATAGAGTTTTGCTCTGAGTTCTACAAATTTTATAATTTGAATACCTCCACACTCATCTTTAAAAACTTTGGGGACATTTTTATTGTGTCCTTTTCTTATATAAGGATTATCGGTAATGATTTTAGAGGTATCAAAATATTTTTCTAAATCTGGAGAAATGTCTTTGTAGAAGTCTTCTGTTTCTATTTCATATAATAGTGAGTCTGTATCCGTAAACCCTAATTTCGCTTTTGTTCCGTGTTTCTTTTTTATATAATTGTAATGAAAGTCGTACATTAGACTTTTTGAAATGTCTAAAATACTCATTCCTACAAAAATAGGTTTATCTAAAACTAATTTTGTTTTATATTTATGAACAGCAACAAAGTTTTCATCGAATATTGTAAAAGACTTAAAACTAGGTCTTTTAACTAATTTTTCTACTCTTTTTTCTGTGTTCACTGACCCTATATCTACTCTATTTCGAACGTTCTCTAAAGTCTTTCCATAAACAGAATTGTTCATTAACTTAAAAAAATCTTTCTCAAACTTATTTTTTGCCTGTGCTCTTAAATTAGTATTTTTTTCTATATAAGGTTTTAACCATTCTGATTCTTCAAACATAATTCCTTTGTGGATTTTTTTTTAAACTAAACCTAGTTTTAGATAATCTTTTAATATCTCGTGATGCACCACATAAAATTCTTTTTTGGATAAAGATTCAGAACTAATTTTTCTACAGAAATATTCTCATTTAAATTTATATTTTTTTTTTTTGGAACTAAAGGATAATCGTTGTGAAGATCATGAAGTTCTTCCGGATAGTCGAGATCTACTTCTAAAATACAACCTTTCGTTCTACCGAGACTCTTCCAATTTTTTAGTTGTTTTTTACTCATCCATTTAAAATCGTGAGTAGGTAATTTTTTCATCATCGCATATCCATATAAGTTATTTTCATCTAAATAAGGAATATAAATAGAAGGTTTTTCTGTATTATAAAAGGGAAGATATTTATTGTTCACTTCGATATATCTTTTTGTGATTAAAGAGACACCTCCTCGATTACCTTTTTCTATCATTAAATACATATCTTTTTCGGATAATTGTTCTAATTGAACATTTGTCGTTTTTAAAGCAGCATCCCATGCTAGCCCCGGAGAAGTATAATACCATAGAGAATCTAAATCATAATTTTTTAAACAAACTTGTCGAAATCTTTCAAACACATCGGCAAGTAATATCACATCTGTTTTTAAATAAAGATCGTGATAATCTTTTAACGTTTTCATCTTAAAAGTTTGGAAAACTTTTTGTGCGGGAACATAATCTTCATCCGAAATATGTTCTTCATTTAATTTTGAGTAAAATTCTTCTTTTTTAGGTAAAGATGTTTCTGTTAATTTTTCAAAACTATTCATATAATCATAAGGATAAACTCCTTTTTTAGATAATAATTTAACATAATCCGGAAAGAATCTTTTTAAAAGTTTAAAATATTGTTCTTGTAAGTTATTGACTAAAGTATTTAAACCAAAACTCATAAATTTAAAAGAATCTAAAAACCTTAAACACATGTTAATGGGTTTATTGTCTTTATCGAGATCTACAGAAACATATTTTGTAAAGCTTGTATATTTTTCTTCATTTTTTGGACTGCAAGAAACTCTTCCGGAAGTTTTATTTAGAGGTTTTATAAACAGATGAGAGTCATATCCTTCTAAGTTGTAAAAAAAAATCGGAATAAAGTTTGATTTTTTATTATTTAAGTTACAACTATTATGAGCTGCACCTCTATATTTTCCACTAAAATGAAAATGATCTTTGACTTTTCTCTCTTTTTGATTAAATTCTTTTTCACAAATACAACAATGTGTAGCGTTATTGAAATCTACTCGATCTTGCTCTGAGAGAATTATTTTCTTTGGATTTTTATAAAACTTTTTACAAATATTTCGTGCATCTTTTTCTATCCTCTCTACAAAAATTTCTTCTACAGATTTTTCTTCATTTGGATCAAAAGTATAACTTACTAATTTTGGTTTATAAATATCGTCGTCAAAACATTTGATTAAGTAACAAAACCCACAAGGAATATGTTTTTGATATTGTGTAGTATTATTTCCTATTTTTTTACTCATCGGTCTTAAAATACATTCAAAGTCTGCATATATCACAAACTCTACTTTATTTTTTCATTGATAGTTGTTAAAACTTATAAAACTATTAGGTTTTGGAAGAATCGTTTTTACAGGTTTATGTTCTCCACAATACTTTTTATGGTCTAATAAGTCTTTTTCTTCTTTAAAATGTTGAAGACAAAAATCACAAACATATTTTTTATACCTATGTTTACACGCCTGTCAAAAACGCACGCAAAATCGCCAATATGCGATATGTGTTTACAGCGGTTTTTCAATTGAAATTAGGCAAAATTTCGAAGTTACATGAAGTATTAGGGAAGGAACTTTCAAGATGGCGGCCAAAGAGATGGGTAGAAATTTTATTACGGACGAAGCTGTTGAGCTAGTTTTCGACGGTGTTGGTGGCAAAATTTGTTGCGAGGGTGGAAAACAACATATTATTTGTGGTGGCCTTTCAGATGTGGCGAATAAAGCACTGCTTTATGCGTATTTCTTTGTCTCTGCTGCTCTGAAAATTCTAACTCCGAGTTTGAGATTGGCAAAGGCTGTTGTAAATCGAGCTGCTGAGGTTTTAGCTGTTCCTCTTAACGCTGGAACGATCTTAGAGCGCCAGAGACGAAACGTTTAAAGAATCCATTCTATGGTAAAATTGCAAGAGATATTCCATTCGAGTTATTTTCTGTGTTATTGAGATTGGTGAAGGCTACTCCGTAGTTTTGCGAGCGTTTTTGCTTTCACGCATGCCACAAAAAAAGAGGAGTCATTTTGTTTACTTGTTGCAGTTGGTGGTGAATTTTCTATCGTTGCTTTCTGGGTATGGAGATGATCAATTTACCAGACATTTTTAGAAGAATCATGCTACTGGAATTCAAAAAGGGCATAAAGTTTGTGTTGTCACCTCGAACGTGAAAGATTTTGCTTTTATTTACATACATAGCTGAGGCAAACTTGTGATCTCTTTTTATTTTGGCAAATGGAACGTTAGTGGTTTTCCACCACATTCTTAAAAATTTGTAATGTTGGTCCCCTTAAAATGTTAGGTATCTTGGAAAGAATTTACAATTTCAGACTATACATTATCGTAGCTACTTTCTTTGAAAGCATTCAGCAATCTCATTGCAGAAAACAATTATTATTAATTCACGATAGAATGGGTGCATTCGATCAGTAATTTATCGTTGAAAGGCATAGGCTTGCCTTGAGCATATGAAATAATGAAAATCAGAGGTGCTTATGTCACTGCAGTGTCAAGCAATGAATTGCAATACAATGTGGAAATATGTAGAAAAATTAACCTCATTTTACATAGATAAAAAAGTATGTGACATTACTGACATAAGCACCTCTAGGTCTTAATGATAGTTGAAACTCTTCACTTCTTGGTTAAACTAGTTTCTATCTAGTAAAAATTTCAAGGTAAATTTGACACAACTTCTTTGAACAAACTACTTTATTCAGTAAACAGTACATAGTTTAGATTTGGAATGGATTACTTGTTAAATAGGCCATTGTCCATTGATACTATAGTCCATGCATTGCTGAAAGGCTTTCAGTCATATACTATAGATGACTATCACCTGTTCACAAAAGTCATTGTTAATTTTAACCCATGAAATGCTTGCACTACCCCCTTGACAAATAAAATTGTCTGGTGTTAGACACAGTAACTACTAAAGTAGCACACATCACAGCAAAAATGAAGCTTAGTTGCTAAACCAGACACTTGGGTCGTTAGGTAAGCTACAGCGGTCTCCCCTTGATGAGTAAAATCATCTGACATTAGACAAAGTAAAACACATCAGGGTGCAATGCAATTCAATGGGTCGATGTATAATTGGTATTAAAATAAGTACTTTCATAGCTTCTGCATTTTTATACTGCATAATAGTTTGACTATTCAGTGGATAAATTTATCCAACCTTCATGTAATTGGCCCTAGATATTAACCCATTAAGCTTTCAGAGCTCCCCCTTTGACAAGTAAAACAACAAAGTAGGACGCATTGCAGTGAAATGGGTTCACACATGTAATACAAACTTGTGCATACTATAGTTGAAGCAGGCTGTCTCTATATAATGTAAATGTACTAGCTAGCAATAGGGTTTGTACTTAAAATGGGGTATGAAATTTTCGTGCATGCTTTAGATGTCTGAAATGTATCATTTTTTGAAGAAAGAAAAATAAACAAGTGCATAAAAGTCATATTTCCAGTTGGATTGGAGCTAGCAGGACCCATTTCTTACTGACCTTTAGTGATCTACATGGGTGTTGTGTGGTCCAGCCCGGCAACTCAACCCAATGGAAGTATAGTCCTTTTAAAGTAGGTAATGTTGTACGGGTCAGGGCTTATCCAAAAGTCAAACTTATGACAGTGCTACCCCTGTGCACACTAGTACTGCAAACGTCTGCTTCATGGGATGACCAGACTATTTTTCTACTATATAATTCTTTACAAAACTTGATGAAATAAGGAGAAAATGCAATATGTTTTTCCTTATTTCTTACCATCATGTAGGAGAAATTAACTTTGACAGTCATAGAGCAAATTGCTATAATCTGAAGTATACTTAACATTGTTGCATACTAAACCATTGTAATGATTCACATACTAAACCATTGCAAGAGCAACACATTAGCTCTCCACAACCAATGTTATCACTCCACTCTTTACACGATAAAAGCAACTCTCGCTATACATATACATAAAATTGTTAGCACTGAGCATACGAATTTTCAGCATGAAATATGCAAAGCTAAAAATATTAATTTTAAAAATATTAAAAAGACCACAATTATATTGCTAAACGCTATTCAATAAGCCTGAATCAGCCATATAAAGTATGCTTACCCTTTGGTCGTGTCTTTTTAGTTTTTTTGCCGTGGCCTGTGCCGTCTTTGACTAAATCTCGATCCTTTCACACTCAAAACGCTTCTGCTTCGTGTATTGGCCGACATTGAATCTTTTGTACTGCGTCGTCTTCGGGCAACGGCATTTTACAAAGTTTTACGGACAAATATTGAAAATATAAAAACATACGATCTATTATAAATACTAAAACTTCTAAGAAATTTAAAAATATATGAAATATGACCAATAACGAAAAAGATATAACTAGCCGAATGTTGTGCATCTCAGCTTCTTCGCCACAAATGTTGATATTCGGCAGAAAAGTGACCAAAACGAAAACGCTTCATGAGAAGAAACTAGTCGTAACCATAGCAACTTTGGTATTAAAATTATCCTTATGATATCCCCTTTGAGCCCCAAGTATTCTTATTGGATTAAACGCAACTCTAGTTGTACCACAAGCATATAAAATTGCATAATTTTCAGAAAATTAATTCGCTTCCAGTGTATTGAAAATTGCAACACGGCAAAAATGAAACATTGGACATTTTTAATTGGCGATTTTGCGTGCGTTTTTGACAGGCGTGTTAGTTAAACTCGAGCCCACTAATCTTGAAAAATTTTGAATCACCGTATAATGTCTATCATTGAATAGTAGCAGTCTTATATCTGGCGAGTCATGAATTTCACCCAAAGGAAATATATTTTTTTCTTCTTCTTCATATACAAATAAGTTTATACGAAGATTATTATTCTTCTCAAACTTCTTAATATCCTCTATAGGAGTAGGATATCTTATATCCTTCCAATTAAAACTTTGATGAACTTGTTTTCTAAAATAGTAAGGAACTCTATCTTTATTTTTCCCTTCTGATGTTTTTAATAAAGCAATCCCCACAGCCCATTTAAAACATCTTTGATCAGGTAATCCATCAGAGTCTTTAAAATTATTTTTTGGATTGATGATAGCTTTTTTATAGAGATCCATTTAGGAGTAGGTCTATAAGAAGATCCTTTAAAAGGTTTATATTTTGCAACATGAATATGTAACTCCTTCACAAAACTAAACAGCCAACCCATCCAGCTTTTTGCTTCTCGATGAATGAAATGATCATTTTCTTTATCATTTTCTCAAAAATGTCTTCAAAATGAGCTCCTTTTAAAATTCTATAATATCCAGAACTAAAACAATCATTATCTTCTTCTATTATCTCATCTGTTTTTGGATCTCTTTTTATCATTTTACAAATAAGAATAAGTTCAACCTTATTATTAATAAGAGTTTTAAGATGATTTATAACAAGATCTTTATTACTCCTCAACCAAACTTCTGGATCTAAATCTTTCTGATCTTCATCAGCTATAAGTAAATCACTTTTTAATCTTCCTTTTAAAGCCGTTTTCCTTTCTTTAACTTCTTTTTTCTTCGCTCCGCTCGTTTTCGCTTCGCTCTCACTTCGTTCGTCTTCGTTCGTTATCGATTTTCTCTTGTTTTTATTCCATGGAAGATTGTCTAAAGTTTTAGACATAAAGTTATATATCTTTTCTCTCACATTTTTTGGAACAACACCTACTAACTTATAAGCATCAGTTTGTGGATACACCACGTAAATTTATTATTGCAAAGCTTTCGGTCTGTTAACCCGGACCTTCGTCAGTGCAACTAACTTGAAAAATTCCGACGTCGTTTTTATATCACAGCTGTCGTGATATGTTTGCTCGCGCTTTTGATGCTTCCATCCACAAATTGATGCTTATATTGTTGTTTGCGCCATGCAAAATTATAAAAATCTTAAAATTTAAGTTGTTCAGAATTGCTTTTTGTTCTTTTCTGAAAAGTGTCCGTAATAAGTATCTGCATTTTCCAGACAAACGATCTTATACTGCAATATAGTTTTTGTTTTCATACAGTTACAAGCTCAAGAATGTCACGTGTTTAAATTCAAGAAGACAGCTAATATAATTAATTGGAAATTGGAGATTTCACGTGCAATACAGACAACAAAAATATTAAAAGCGTCTTATCCAAAGAGCGTATTTAAACAAATTCTAACCAAATGAGCATGCTTGCAAAATTACCTCATTTCAAATGAATACAACTCGGCGAAGATATAGGCGGCTCGCGATGTCAACGTCTCATTTTTCTTTGAGAAATTTCCTCTCTTTGATGGTTTTACATCAGTGGTTTACATCCACTGTACTGTTTTATACTCATACGGCCATCTTGTAAACAAGAATTGATATACTTCATATATCATGTGTTGAAGATTGGACCGCGCGGCAACACTAAGGAGCATGAAACCTAGAGCCAATAAGGCCCAATATGGCGGACAAAATTCCCAACAGAATAACAAATTTTTCTCAACGATGATCAGTCCTGCCTGAACTCTTTATAAAGCCAGTAAGTGAACGTTTATGGCACTTCGAGTAATTTTCTTTTAATAATTTAGTTTGCCATTTTAATCGAAAATTTTTGTAGCAGTGCAGTTAAGTATTCAATTCGTTTTGTTGCCATGTTGGATTTCGTGGCGCCCAACCCAACGGCGGACGGCCCAACCTGAACCTCCCATAAAGGCGAGCTAGGAATATTTATCTTGGGTGCAGCACCTAAAATAATGGTGGTTACCCAAACACCCTGTCGCGCCGCTTATGGAAACATGCATTTCCCCTACTGTTATGCACTTCATTGGAGTTTCTGAAAGTGCATCTGGGCACTAGTATTTTAAAAGTTGCTCTTGTACTTGAAACTCAGCTTGGCGGACCCGAGATCTTGTCAAAGTGTGCCGCAACACCCAAACTTGTTTTGTCAGTTTGGAAGCAAATCATTTCATGTAAATGAATAAAACTATTCAACTTTCCATGGTGTTGTTGAACAATTTATGTGACTTACCCAAGCCTTTTTGTTGCAGTGCAGTTTGTCTATTTGTTTTGTTGCCATGTTCGATTTCATGGCACCCATGCACCCAAGATAAATTTTCCCAACTCGTGTTTTGTACCTGAAATAATGATGGTTGCCCAAACACTCTGTCACTGCTCTTATGGAAACATGCATTCACATATTGGTTTTTCACATCCAAACTGGTTTTGTCAGTTTGAAAGCAAATCATTTCATATAAATGAACAAAAATATTCACCCTTCAATGGTGTTGTTGAACGATTGCTGTACGAAAGTAATATGTTACAAACATGAACAAAAAGACTGGAACTAAGTCTGTGGACCCTAAACTAAATCATTCAACTATAGATTATTAATACTTTTGATTACTGCTACTGATGATAAGGCATTACATTGACCAACATTTTCTAGAACAAGACTGCAGTGGGTGTTGGTCTGATCATGCTCACAGGTTGCATCACTTGTCTGCCATACATGCCTCAACTTGGGCATTTCCGAAGCCCTCTGTGATGCTCTCAAAGACCTGGAACGCTTGTGTGAATATTGTGTGTCATCCGATATCTGTTTTCTTGTCGGAGATATGGAGTTTTCTCCTTCAGTTCCTCCAGCGGTAGCATTTTGATTACAGCAGTCAGAAGTCACATTTTTGTTTCCTGGATTTCCAGCAGGGATTTCATCCACTTGCTCTCAGCTTTCGTCGTAGCTCATCGTTGTGGTCTCGTATGTTGGTAGACTGAACTCATGCGCAGTTTTCCTGCTGATGATGTCACCATTCTGAGCACCAAGAGTCTTGACTTGTGCTCCAAACAATCGGTGCAGTGCACCAAATGATTCTAGAAAATAGTGGAAACAACAAAAATCACCATTAGAAGGACAAGATCACTTATGCTGTCTACAGTAAACGTTATAGCAGATCGTTGATGAAAGAGACCGCTGCGGAGGAGTAAAATCATTTGGTGTTTACACTGAATTCAATTGTCCATTAAAGCCCGTTACAAGCATTGGGCTACAGCCATGCCAAATGCATTCATAATAATAGAAATCAGCTGAAACTCTTCATTACCAATTGTTTATAATGCACTTGACACGGCAGTAGTGCTACATTTGAAATGTGCCAAAGTAATGAGTTCAACAAACTCTCAGCTAATTCGCAAGCAGTAAACCTTAATAAGGCTGTTGTGCAATATATCGACATAACAATGCACAGCGATATCTTTTAAAAGTCGACATTGCCATATTTGACTGTTTCATGCATGAAAACATCAAAATATCTCGAAGCTAAATCGTTCCACTAAGCAAAAATTTCCAAGTGGAAAATAAATGTAACAAACTGATTGGCTCACAATACTTTTTGCTTCGAAAGTCTTAAGTGAACCCATCACGTTGCTAGATTTATTTTCCGCTTGGAAAGTTCCACCTTGTAGAAAACAGGTTTTATCTAGTGTTTTGAAAAATATCAATAAGCATAACTGGAAAGTAGCTGTTATTGAGCTATCGAATGTACCATAATTCTTCCAATGTCGATATTCAAATAAACAGTCTGTTTTCAAAACTTTCAACGGTAAAAATTAATGATATAAATATTACTGGACCTTTCGATGTCATCTTGATATTTTCTGACATCGAGCCGTTCACGAAATTTTACATTGCATCTTTTTGTCATTAAATTTCGATATTCCATATTTAGTCAAAATCGCAAAGGCCTACCCCCAACGTTTAGTCGATTTCACGCCAGTTAATGGATAAATGATCAAACCATTGGAACAAACTTACCACTCCGTGCATCGAATTCATGAACTTCTGAAGCTTGAGATTTTCTTTTCTTTTCGGTGGGCCACTCCACGTCTTTTTCATTAGATTGCTCATTTTGTTTGCGCTTGCGCAAAAGTATTGTGTAATATTCATCTAGAAAATCAAAACCAATCAAAATCGTCATGCTCGTCTTTGGCAGGCCGCTTTTCTTTTGCGGGTGGAAATCTCTCTCTGACATTTGTCAACTAAACAACAGAGATGTGCCTATTTAAAATATAAGAGTCATTTAAAGTGTCTGTTTCAAGATCAGGGATTGTACATAACTTATATTATTCGAGCGATTTAAATTGTCCATATCAAGGTCAGAGATTGTACGTATTTATAGCATTTGAGTCATTTAAAGTGTCAAAATCAGAGTCAGGGATTGTACATACTTATAATACTTCAGTGATTTAAACTGCCATATCAAGATCAGAGATTGTACGTATTTATAACATTTGAGTCATTGAAAGTGACAAAATCAGAGCCAGAGATCGTATGCATTTGTAATATTTCAGTCATTTAATGTGTCTATATAAAAGTCAGGCATTGTATATATTTTTAATATTTGAGTCATTTAAAGTGTCTATAACAAGGTCAGGGATTGTACACATTTACAATATCTGAGTTATCTAAAGCATCTATATCAAAATCAGGGATTGCACATATTTATAGTAATTCTGAGGCCCTTAAGTGTTTTTATTTTTTTGCGGTCCGGTATCCATACGTTTTAGCCTATCAAATTGCTTCGTTTGCGGTCCGGTTTTTACGAGACGGACCGCTCAACCGGACGCTAACGGTTTTTACTAAAACCATTCCTTGACTTACCAAATATGGCTTGCTTTTTATCATAAATGGAAATGTATGTTTGAAATTTTGAATTAATTATAATTGCGTGTGCAAATCACGCGTACAATTTTTTTTTTCAATAAAATTTTACAAATCCCACGAAACTGTGCATGCTTGCTTTGCCTAAAACTTCGTAAAATGTCTTGACTGTTTTTCTCAAAAAAATAAACACGTTATTTACCGGCTTTGCTCGGTCCAGATGGGGGAAACCAGCCCTCGGTCATGAAATGGATCTTGGCCTCGAGCCATGTCATGACCTTGGGCCGGTTTCCCCCATCTGGACCTCGCAGCTGGTCAATAACATATACATATCAAGGTCGGGTATTCTATATATCTATACTTTTGAATAATGATAATCGAAGTCAGGGGCTACGGATTATTGAAAAGATTTGAGTCATTTCAATTGTCTATATTGACGTCAGATTCTTTATACATTCCTGTAGAATTCCAAACACAATTACTGTTGAACAACGAAACCTGTGGAAATCAAGAACAAACCTTGTGCCACATTCTTTGAGCTCATCTCCGAACATGGTGTCCAGAGTCGTTAATGGCACAGGTTTCAACAGGATGGCTGGCTGCAAAAACTGAAAGTCAACAAGACCAGACTCGATTCACTCTCTGCTTTCGTTCAGTTTGCTTTTCTGTTCAGATAACTATTGGGTTGATGTATCATGACTACTGGCTATAGATGCGTTTGAAACTGTTCTTGATATAGAATTAGTGGGAGGAGATTCATAAACTGGTCTATGCATGTGTTGTTGCCATTTTGGAAGATTGCTTGTGCTCTCTGTGTCATCAACTGCTGGCTATTCTACTTGTTCTTCAGTAGAATCAGATGCACTGACATATTCAGCATTGAAACTTGTTTGCTGGGCAAGTTTTTCTGGAGAAATACCATGAAATTAGGTCAGTCAAGATTTGGCTAAATTTTTGGTCTATCTTTTAGTTTGTGCTTATGCAAATTTATGCATGGTGAAGACATGCAGTGGCGGACACTAGGGGGGGAGCGAGGGGGGCGGTTGCCCCCCAATAATTAATAAGACATTTTCCCGAAAACTTCTATTTATTAAAAAAGTAGAAACACAAGGATACATTTATTTCAACAATCGTACATGTAAAAAAATACTGATCACTGATAAAATACATGTTTCAGCTAAATGGGGCAACTCGAACTTTTTGATTGACCCAACGTTCAAGCACTTTGTCCAAGTTTATTTCTTTTAAAATGTCTTTGTTCATCGAGAGCAACATAAAGTCACTGGCCAATGAAAAGTCTAACCTGTTTCGAGCCCAGCTTATCAAGATTACTGATACTCTTGATAAAACTTGTGATATTACAGAAACATTGAGTATTCACGGAATATGGGAAAAGGTCAGAACAGAAGAAGCCGGTAATCCAACATCTATCTATTAGACTTGTCTTTCGATTCTCATTCTGGCAAATACGTACTACAGACATATATTGAGTTATTAGTATCACTTAGTCATTTAGACTTGAGTTATTTGAATTAATTCCACTGAAAGCCCCACTGCCCGAAATCATTTGGCTCATTGGACATTGGTTATTTCGCCCCCCCCCCCCAATATTTCGCAAAGTGTCCACCACTGAAGACATGGTCATTGGAGATATGGTTTGGAGGCTTGATCAAAGTCTTCGTTCTATCTTTATGTAAAAACTCACAGTGAACTTGTTGGAGATATGGTTTGGGAACCATACCGAATTACATTAACAAACTCCATTGCTCCAAAATACATTGCCACTCAATTGCTACACAAACTTTGGACCGTGTTATTTATTCAAATGAATTCAAAATAGACTTATAAAATCGTCCATGGTCAAACCTTTCAAAATGATCTTGTTTGACGTTTCTTGATCTTTGTCAAAAACGTTTTCCCTAGCTTGCGAGTCGCGAACTACCAAACAAGGCGATTCTTCTTTAATTTCCTCGGAAATATCCATTTAGCCTTGCGAATGATGCAAATATCTGAGAAAAAATTCTCGCAAAATATTCAAAAAGTGTGGTCGGAACGCGCGCACTAGCAATCTGGGACTGAGTAGATTTATCGACCATGCTGACCATAGTCGTAACCATAGTCATAGCTTAGCCGTTTAGCGTTGCTTCGATGGTGAGTATTTGTGCCAGTAGCGTTGCTTCGATGGTGAGAACTTTGTGCCAATTTGTCCCGCTCAGCAAGACAATCATTTTGATGTATACAGAATTGCCCTTTACACAGCTTATTTCGTTAAGATCTCATCGTCAGACATGCAAGGGGAGGCATATGAGGCATTTGAGCGCCAGTGGCAGTTGTTGGATTGGATATCTAATGATCCTAACAAAATTACGCAGTGGTATAAGCGAGTATAAGTACTAGTACTTCCTTGTATGTATCGTATTATTATGCTACAAAGTGATATTAAAATTTAGTTGTTTTTTTCTCTAGTGTCATAACAAAAAGTATTCCCCAGGAATACAAGGAAGGTCATAATAAATTATAATATTATTTTCAGCTGATACATCAGCTTAAAAAATGCATAGTCTGCATTGAATGTTGCAATCATTTCAGTGCTAGGTATGCCTTACTCATCTCTAGTTCATGCTGTCAATCATTCCTACTTTCCAGATAACATTAAAATTGCCTTGGAGCGGCGAACCATAAGAAGTGCAGGACCTCAGGTTGGTAGAAAAATGTCATTTTTTGCCTATAAAGTTTGCATTTTCACTTCATTCGAGGGGCATCACTATTTTACTGAATGCTTCCTAAATGTTCTATTATAGCTGTGTTCACAAACAATTAGTTCACGATCTCCAGCTGAATTGCTGCAACCTGCTGAACCATTGGAAACAACAGACCATACTGCTACAATAGTTGATGTAAGACATTGAGTGTTTTACTGAATAACTAAGCCTAATGAGTTTTGATCTCAAATTAACAAAACCAGTTCTGATTCGATAATCTGGATAGTATTATCGTCACGTATCAAATATAATATCTTTTCACAAAATACATTGTTATCTATTAAGCATTTGTGAATTTAGGAGTAGTGAACTATGCAAAATCTATCTTGCCAGGGCACCCTACCAGCTATTCTACCAATCAAGAATTGTCCAGGGCAATTTGATTTTAGGGTTCAGTATGAACCAAATAAAGATCCCATCACTAAAGCAACACCCTGGGCTTACATTGCTGATTGCCAAAAACTGTTTGTAAAAATTCAATCAGAATGTCCAATAACATTTAGGATGAAAGGTAATTGCAATTGTTTTAATGGATATAATAATACCATACAAATATTCAAATAATATTGTCATATTGCTTTTCAAATTTATCTTTTGCAGTTTGGAGTTTTAAAAGAGTTAATTTATTGTTTAGTTTACTTTAATGTTTACATAATTCATAGGCAACCCCCCAGAGGGCAGTGGAATCAGAGGGGGTATTGATGTACAAAAGCGCAGAGCACTACCGAGATCTGGTCACACGCTGTCCCCAGCACAAGAATACCAGTAATGATGGTTAGACTGAACTTGCACCATTTGAATAACTGCAAAAATGTATTACTCGTAATGTATACCCTAGGGCTTGCTAAAATTTTCGGCTGACATACCTGGTTACATTTCTTCAAAGTATGGTAACTAGAGCTGCTCCCGATAAATCGATTAATGGATTATGGTTTTACAAGCGATTTTGCCTAAGAGTTATCGGATAATCGAATAATATATAGCATCACACACTACGTTGCGGGAATGCGTTAATTTCAGTCCGGATTAGAAATATTCTGGATTATGTACGTAGACGCCTATAGGCTAAAAATAAAAATATTCGGTCATTGCAGTCAATATTGCAGAATACCTGAGAATATTGCTCGAGAAGTACTTGCAACAGCCAAACGCAAATTTCTATTGCTCATCATGTGTTAAACGTTCATTTAGTAAAACATGAATTACAAACCACCGTTGGTATGTCAATGATGTCCTATTTCGTTGAATTATAAACATGATTAATCGATTTAATCGATTTTCTCACACTGATTAATCGATTACGATAATAAGCCGATGGGAGCAGCTCCAATGGTAACCAGTTGGAATATAGTCTTTAACCATTGATGCTGTACGCCTCCATCTTAAGTAAACTCCACAGAATCTTCTTATATTCCAATATTCTATGTCATTTTCCGTTCATTCTTGTTTTGCATCTTAAGCTGTGTTTTGAGCTGAAGGGTACCATGAATTAAGTTACTTATGTTCTCATGTCATAGTCTGCGATGGATGTGAGCTTTGCGACGTCAGCGCTATAAATCATGCTTCAAAAGTTGTTGACGGTCATCACCGATGGCATCGCAGGAAAACAGCTTGTTTCTTGCAATCTCATCGACGACTAGCAATGGTCTTCGACTAATGAGAACCAGTCATTGCCAATCCTTGGCTTCGTAGGAAACCAGGTGTTAGAAATCAATGTTGTTCGTTTTCAGGTTACCATTGCCAAGAACATGTAATGAGATGCAAAAACCCGACCACACTATACCAAAGTTGTCCGAAGACAAATCGTTTATCGTTATTCATACCATTAAGCGGCGTTGATGTCCCTGGTAGGTAATGCCCAGGCCACAGGCCATCAAACACTACTGTAGGGGTGTGTGCGTGTTGAAGGTCAATGATTCTAGTGTTGTGTTTCTGATCATTGAAGAGGAAGGTTACTTCTGATAAACAAAATATATTTCACTCGGAAGCAATCATGCACACTATGTAGATTGAAGACTGTTGAAATCAGGGACTGCTACTATTAGTCTATAGTATATAACGTGTTATTTTTGGCAATAAAATTAAAACTTGTCACTTTGCTTTGTTTTGTAGAAGGTGAAGTCTATGTTAAAGAGTTCTTTACATTTACTTGTTTCAACTCTTGCACTGGCGGAATGGACAAGCGACCGACGCGTTTACTTTTCACACTTGAATGTGGGTATGTTCGTATTTTTAATTTTCAGTGAAGTGGTACACATTGAAGAAGAGGAGATATTGACCAGGTTGCGTTGTAATTATAAGCTTTACGATACTCATTTTGAAATCAGTGGTGTTTCTAGCAATCTGATTGGTTCTTAGTAGAGTGATTTAAGCACGAATCGCACTCATAGCAGATGCGAGAGTTGAAATCACTCTCTGTGCAACAACCAATAAGATTAAGGTATGTAAGCCAATCAAATTCGATAAAATTGAATACAAAATTTGAGCTCCTTTAAGAACCAAAAAATTGGATTTTCGCGATCTATTGCTCAATTTCGCATCTAAAAACATAAAAACGGATGAATTCAACTATGAAATTGATTACTCACAGTACTGAGTACTGTATGATTTCAAAATAATTTGTATTGTGGTTTTGTTATCTTTCTTTTAAAAATACATATTTGAAACACAAACTGAAGTCTTGGTTTACTAGTTTACTACTTACAAGCGGATTTACGGACAAACTGAAGTCTTGGTTTACTACTTACAAGCGAATTAATGTAAGACCACTGAAACCCTCGTCGTTGCAAGCTTTTGACCATTATATCAAACAATATAATTGGTCACCTGTATTGGATACCCCTTGCATAAACGACAAAGCTAACAAGTTTTTGGAAATAACAACACAAATGTTCGATGAATTCTTCCCTTTAAAATCAGTCAA
>JAODVM010422717.1:0-45709 GCA_025400095.1 Phenganax marumi
CTATGGGTATTTAGGATAAAATACCACATGTGGTATTTTATCCTAAATACCCATAGTAAAAAAAATTAAAAGAAAATATCGATGTCCTTAACCAATCAGAAACGAGGAAATTGTCAATAATGATATTAGTCCAGAAACAGCGGTCTCGTGTAAACGTAAAGCCAATTCGCAGAAATATTTCACCGGATAAAAATTTATCCGATACCATGTAAACGGCCCGGACCTCGACAAATTCGGATTTTTAAAGCTTCTATAATAAACTTTGATTTGTCGCTGAAATGATGTTTAGGTAGAAATCTCCTGCGGAGAAGAGTGTGACTTTGTATGGTATTAAGAAATTCATTCATATTGAAACTTTAAGGCCAGGGTTCACTTTTTTGAAAGCCATTTTCTAACAGAGATACAAACACCTACCAGGGCAAGGTATAGTGAAGCACGAAATCTGTGCAACATTTTCACTTGGAGTTTTACAAGGAAGCTCATCTTCGTATGGATATGTGGGGATTAGTTTACAGTATCGTTTTCTCTGTCGTTTGCCGTAATCGCATGCAGCATCACATTCACTCCAACTGCCCCAGTTTCCGTAGGCATAATCATCTGCAAAAATAAAAGAAAATTCTCTGACGAATGTCTTTTTCCACTTCAAAAGCATACTGTGCATTTGGTAAGTAAAGAACATGTTATATTGATTATTCAAGAAATGAAAACATTTTCCGTCTTTCTGTAAAATAGAGTTGTCAGGGAAATTTTGGGACAAATGAGAAACTACATGGTATAACAGGTACACTGAAGTTTGAGTGTTTTCAGAAAAGTTCAATCCTAATTGCGTTTCTCTCATAACCAAGCACATGAATGAGTCCAGTTACAATGCACAAACTCGTTATGCAGAAAATCTCCGCTCCACATTGTTCCATATAATTCGACTCAAAAAAGCAGCGCGCGAAAAAAATACCTGGACATTCAGCAGGCATGACACACAATGTTTCTTGCATATAACTTCCAGTGCATCCTAAACCATCAATACTTGGTTCAGGGTTAGTACATGATCGTTTTCTTACGCTCTTTCCCGAGCCACACGACGTACTACAACGACTCCAAGAACCCCACAAGGACCACGCTCCATTCACTAAAAAAATTAGTGATACATCAGAGACGATAATATGCAGTAGGTCTAGAGTATAGAATTTTACAACAAATATCGGTTATGTAAGCTCCATAGAGACTAACTAGTTTTCTTTACCTGGGCAAGGCTTCACGTAGCAACGTTTATTTTGAGAATTTGCTTCAGTACATAAAGAGGCATGCTTAGATACACATCTTCTTGTCCTTAATTGACTTCCTTCCCCACAGGTCTTGCTACAAAAAGTCCAATCGCTCCACTCTGTGAATCCTTCTTCGCCTTAAATTGACACGAAAAAGACTCGCACTTGTAGGATTTATGCGTTCACGCACAATATAAATCATCACAGGATATTAATTGCCACTCTGGCACCTCTTCCCCTCCTCGTACAACCAGCTAGTTGTCGGAAATTTTGAATTCAAAAAAGTCAGATAGAGAAATTTGAGCGTAAATAGCAGTATCTCGGAAGTGTTTGAATTTTAATTCCACTATAATTTAAAAAGTGAATTTGTTCGTCTCTACATCATCGACCATTTGTTTAATTGTTTTCCGAAATTCTTCTTGAAAATACAGTACGGCAAATAAATCAATACCACAAGATTTCTTAGTGACTGTATATACACTGTTGTGCAACTTAGAATTCCGGATTGACATACTTATGTTATTTCTCCCAGTTGAAAATTCGACGAACTCCAGTCGTAGATGAGCTGATAGCTGACGAGGCGCATAGCGCCAAATGCACTTTTAGACATATACGACGAGAGTGAGTCGAATAACTGTTTAGTATATACACATGCTCTGGATATGAACAGCATAGCTAGAGACAATAATAACTTATTTCTCCTTTCAGTTCCCCAAATCTGCCAGCCATTTTATTCACCTTTCTCTACTAGCAGGATATAAGCTAATATCCTGCTAGTAGAGAACGAATCAGATGGCAGAATACCTCATATTCAGAGCTTGTGTATATTATAAAATCTGATACACTTCACATCCACAAGTGTCCCTACAAATCTACGAACGTAATTGTGAACAATCTTATGATGAAATTCCGCGCAATTATTTTGAGCAACTGGACATCACATTCAATAACAGCTTAATCACACAAACGGCGTTATCTTCACCGTACATGAAAAGTAGAAATTATATAGAACAAATAGCTCTGGATTAAGTCTCTCGACCATTATTACCATCACACAGTAAAACGTTTACCTGCACAGCGTTGTAAAACCTAAATTTGAGCTAGAATAATAATAAGTATATGAAACTTTCTTTCATAAGACATGCAGCAACTCACCGTCGCAAAGTGTGGAGTGATTACATTCTCTCGTTTCTTCGGCAGGACCAACACAATCAGCACCACCGTGTTGAGGCAACGGATCGTCACATTTCCTTGTTCGTAGAGTAAAGTTACTTCCACAAAAGCCAGGGCATGGTGACCAATCAGTCCAATCACTCCAATTTCCATTCACTACCAATAAACGAGATAAAAAAAGATACCATTAGCGTCAGTGTTGTATTGCTAATGCACATTGGATATACAAACTCAAACTAAAGCAGCGGAAAACAGCTGCAAGCAAAGACAATATTTAAACTTAAGAGGAATAGCGCTAAAGCATTAACGCTAAGATGGCATCCTATTTCCAAGGTTATAGGAGAAGAGTACGCAAGCATAATTCTACTGTTCAAAATAAGTCACTATCAGTTTCCGAAAGAGTATTTTGAAATACAAGTGCTTACTCGCAGTGGATTCCAATGTGATTGTAAACTGGAAAGGTTACGAAAACAATGTACTACAATGACCTTTAACCTCAAGACCTCTGCAATAACTCACCTGGACATGGTCCAGCGTCACATGACGCATCTCCTCTGTCAGTTCCATTACAAGTGATGTTGGTTGGATCAGTACAAATCCTGGTCCGAGTTTTGACACCAAAAGAGCACAAAACATTGCATTCACCCCACTCACTCCATTCACTAAAACCTTCTTCACCTGCACAAAAATACTAGCATGTAAAATCGACAAAACGTGCTCATCGAAAGTTTTCCATTTTTCTCGTAAGAATACTGGTTGAGCTACACATGGACAGTATGGCCTCAAACGTTCAACCGTAGACGCAACGAATCATGGCCATTCTAGTTACGACATGCAGTACAAGTTTCTCATGCTTTGCAACATTCGAATGTCAAGAAATGAATTTTACATGAACTTATTGTGCATGCCTAAAAACAGGTGCATTGACGTCAGTGCTTCCACTGTGCTTACCTGGACAGGCTGTCGGATTTGAACACACGGAAATCTCCTTGGAGAATCCTGAACATGTTTTCCCACCATGTCGAGGTGGTCTACACGTTCGCTGTCGGGACATCTCTCCAGAGCCACATGTTTTACTGCATTTACCCCACGGACTCCAAGTTGTGAAATTCCCATCCACTAAAAATACATACGAAGCATACTTGAGAATGACATATAATGGAGAATGACGTGGTGGCATTTTCTTTGGTAAATGAATGCATATTTGTATGACCATTATCTATTCTCTACCCTGAATGCCAGTATCCAAACCACGACCTATAGTGTTCTAGTCGAACGCCGTAAGCATCAGCCACCGTTTGTAATCACGCAACTTTAGGATTTCAGTCGACAAGCAAGTGTACGTAAAAGATCGTTAAAGTTTTTCTGGTGAATTTAAAGATGTTTCAAGACAAAAATATATGTGAAAAAACGTTCCCAAAGCTGTTTGTTGCCCGTTATTTGGTTAATCAGTGACGTGTTGCAAACAATCTATAACTGCAAAAAAGTTTATGCAAACAATGCAGACTTTTTAGAAAATGTATCCGAACGTTAAAAAAAGTACGAAGTGGCTTATTTTGCATTTCTTCAAGGGCCAGTTGTTAAAAACGTACTTACTTTATTCCGGCACAACTTTTGTTGCACGCTTTTTAAATGTTTGTTTATATTCTTGAACATATTGTTTTCTACAAATATCGTCTGGATCGAAACTTGCTAAGTTTTGAAATAAATAGACACACAGATATTAGAGAAACTTAAAACTGATGGTTAAACTTTTGCACTCAGTTAGAGCTAATCCCGCTTTGAACAACCAGCCTCAAGTGGCTAGTCATCCAAATTGCTAAACTCCAGTACTATTGCCTTCACAAGGATATAATACTACACCTGGACAGTGGACAGTAAGACAAGAACGAGATTCATGTGTTTTGTTATTACAACCATATCCAGTCGCATTTGAGCAGTTTCTCGTTTTAAGTCCGGCACCACATGTTACACTGCAAGCTGACCATTCTTCCCAGTTGGAAACCACTAGACACAAGAAAACAGTCGGTTATACAAAGTTATACACAAAGCAGACCTTAAAGGAAGTGGAAGACAAGGCTTGACGCATTAAGATACACAAATGTCTCATCTCGGGGAGTAAAATTTTTTGTCGTAAGCTCGCTTCCACTTCAACCGTATACTAACGCAACGCAGCGTTTTTCGTTGTCTCTAAGTCGTTAGTTAAATGTTTTGGGGCTCACGAAACAAAGAAGCGAGCTACTTTTCGATAAATTTCGCCTAAAGGGAAATCGGGATTTAGACAGAGTAAAATTAACGGAAGGGAGTACTGCATGGAGCGCATTACGTTCAGGTGTTTTTACTGTAATTTTGTTTAAGCAGGGCCCGCAACAGAACTGGTAGGCATGCATGCACTAATCGCAAGGAAGCTAGGTCAACCGTGCACATAAGGGTAATGGAGGCATGCGGGGTTTAAAGTAAAGTAAAACTATACAGGTAGAGCAATTCCCTTGTTTCTTAAACTAACCAGCTAGTCAACGCTTGCTGGTCATTGGAAACAAATATAGTTTCTTAAATTCACATTAAAATTAAAACTCCCGATAACTTTTCGCACTGATAACAACTAGCTGTACCCTAGTATATTACTATTGGTAACAGAATCTCAAAGCCTCACATCGTTGCAACTGCTAGCAAAAACGTCCGGGAAACATCGAATATTGCTTACATATGCTGTGCTAGAATAGCATCATGCACGAAGGACGTCGTCGCTCATTTGACTGAGGGGAGGGGGCGTTAGGCTCAACAAACAGAGAGGAATAAGCTACCATTCTCCCAAAGCGAAACTCCGATGTTTCATCTGACTACGCAGCTTGAAAATTAAGGCCTCGCCAACGACAAAATACACACCGAGGAAGATGATATCGCAAGAGGCGCTTCTGGCACAACCTGAACTGACGGAGAGAGCCGTCGAACGACGCATATTCTGACTCAGTTGAATTCGAAGAGTAGAACCTATAAAACTCTTGCATGAATCCGAGAATTATTGAGACGCTGGAGCAACTGATCGAGCTAGAGCACGCTTGCTGTGTTGCCAAATCGCGTTCGGTTTGAGTTGGCCTCGCACATACGTCGAATTACGCGACGAGCTCGTGGTCTTTGATGAGTCGCATCGAACGAAACCAGTTTAGACGTGGTATTTAAGTCAAATCGAAATCTTCACACTTATTCAGTGTTTTAAATTTGACGAATTAAATCCGACCAAAACGCGACGCCTAAAGCAGGTACAACGCCAGATGATATACTTCAACGCAAATTTGTACAATCCCTAACGTTAATATAGAGGCACTGGTACAACAAACAACAGCTCACCATCATCGTCAATAATTGTAATGTTTGTGAAGCTGGGATTTCCAACAACTAAATTAGAGCTTCGTGACAATATTTCCAGTGAAAACGTTTCATTATTTTCGTACGAAGTGTCGTTCGATATTGCGACCGATATAATAATCTTATTGTTGCCAGTTACAGGAAATGTTACAACTTCCTCCACCACGTCATAATCTTCTCCAGATTTCGCTGTTCCATCTTTAGAAATTAGTCTAAAAAACAAATATAAATCTAAAAAAACAAAAAATGGGCAAAGCAAAAAAGTGTCCTACAATTTTAGCTAGTAAAAAGTGACAGAGACGCTGCCATAGAGTATCCCAGAGATAGTGCATTCAACTCTTAACAACAATACCAACGGTCGGTTGTATTAATTGCAGAAAAGAAAGCTGGCGCTATGGCGGTCAACAACATATTAAATACTATGATTCGTATAGTAAAAAATATAAACAGTGAAAAAAGTTGTCCTTCAAAATACTAAAACACAAATTGAAACCACAAACTATAAGATCACTGTACATCAGAGAAAAGCATTTTACAAGCAGCTTGATCACTTTGAAGTGTTGATTATATAATGTCGTATTCCTTTAGTTGTTTGTACTATTAACTAAACGTAAACAATCTGCTTTCAGCACCTCAAACCATGTACTGAGGACAACCTTATTTCACTTATCTGTAAATATTATTGACAGTATCTCTACGCGGTGATAAAAACTGATTCGCAAAATTGTGATTGGCAAAATATCTGCAAGTGCGAAGCACAAGCCGTATTACAAACATTTTTCCAAATACAACTCTGATTTTTCATTAATACTTCGAGAACAAGTGCTATTCTCTTTTGATATTATTGTCAACACTTTGAGGATTGAGCTATGCTTATTATGAAAACTAAGAAATCTAACACTCATATTTTCTTTTCGAAAAAATATTGAAAACTAGACAGTCTAAGAAAGTCAGATCAGTTAATTGCTGACGTGACAAAAAAATACCGCTTGTGGTTTCTTCTTAGTAAAACACTCCAAGCATAACAAATTAAGAGAAAATTTTGATGCTTCTAGCCGATCAGAAACGAGAAGAATTGTTAATAATGATATTATCTTGTAAACCGTACAAAACTTATGTAAAATCCTTATGTTGTGATTGTTGTGTACCTTGCAGTGACAGGGACACGTACGCTAGTGTTGAGGACGAGTGTCACAGTTATCTGTCCATCACCTTCCCCGACTGTGTAACTATCAGAATCAAATGTCACTGAAGCCACTACAACGACGAAAAGAGAAAACATGGGCTTAACTACAAACGTTTCGAATATAAAAGCAGAGGCATGATGTATACATGGATTTCAGTAAACTTCGCATAAGATATCATGGTCACGTTGTGCCCTTATCGGTATAATAACATGGAAATACGTTTTCCGTAAAATTTTTACACCTAAATACTTTAGTTTTCGAAAGAAAATTGTGAAAAAATTTAATTTAAACAAACGAAGAAAAAGTTATGCAACTTAGCGAGGTGAATTCTGCTTCATAAAATTCAAGATATAAGGTACATTTTTTACCTTTCATATTTTCTCACATACGAATGAATAAAACAAAGTCTTCTACACGTAAATTTTATGCTTATTAATAGTTGAAAATATTTCATGTTGATGGAAATATTTTCAAAGCTAACAGTCTGTACGTTTCAATTACAAAATGGAAGAGTTTTAGATGTCAATTCAAATACTATATTTTTGACTTTGTAGGCATTTCAAAGTCGCCGAGCGTTAAAAAGGCTCGCCTAGTCAAATCGCCTTCATACTTTGAAATCCTGGTGAAGTCCCTGTCACGTATGCGAGCTATTACTTAGCAACAGCATAATTAGATTCTCCTTACCATCATCATTTGTTATTCTAATAGTTGTTCGGATAGGAGTTTTGACAATTAAACTTGGCAGGCTTTGAGAGTACAGAGTCACAAAGAACATCTTATCATCATTCACATTCTGGTCATCTTCAATGCTAATTGCCACTTCAATCTGGCGATGTTCGTTGGGATTGAACGTAATATCACTTTTCTCAAGGGTGTAAAAATCTACGTTCGTATCTGAGTTCATGTGGCTTGCATTTAGCCTGAAAACGAAGGACATCCTTTTAAATCAACTGCTGCGCATGCGTGTTTTTGCCCTTAAAAAAACTATAGGAAAATCAATTTTTGATATTTTGTATACACGTGATTCTTAATCGCATCCGCATCAAGGTTAGGAATTTCACACATATCGGAGACGTTTCTCTTTTGGGGAAGATTCCTAATTTCTCCCAAATTTCCCACATGTTACTGCAGCTCTACAATAACTCTATAGGAACACAGAAAATGTATTAGCTTTCTTGGACAAAAGCAAACATTGGGCTGAATGTCTTACCTTGCTGTGACTGAGATAGCAAGACTTCCACCACCAAGAATGACCTTCACATTAACATGACCAGCATTTTCAGCTACTGAATAATTACTCTTTGCAAATTTTACTGAAGCCTCTAAAGTGTAAACAAATGAACTTAGTCACATTTTGAGTTAAATCTTAGTTACATCTTACATCTTATTTTCCACCGAGAGAGGAAAACATAACAGCGACATTATGTAGCATGACCCAGCGAAAGGGTGACGTTCACACTAGAGGGAAACCTTTAATCTCGAAAGAGTAGCGAAACTATATCATCATAATGACAAAGCATTACTCATGCATGCATGGTGGCAGTTTCGCCAAGGAGAAACTCGAGGCAAAATGAACGCACCAGGCGAAGAAGAAAAACACGAGCAACAGTGGGCAGCACACTGAAGGACGACCGACACGATTCGATCAAAGTCCGAAGACGAAAACAGCACAAACGGACTGGATGGACAGTAAAACAGAGGCGACTAGGAAGGGCCAACAGCATGAGAGTACAACAATGGGTGAAACAAGCGAATAATGTGATACGACGCCGATGTTTCGCCTGACCACGAAGCTTGAAAAAGGCCTGGCTAACGATTACCCGCCGAGGAATATGATAGAGCGAGGCGCTTCTGGCATAACCTAAACTAACAGAGACAGCCCTCGAACGATCATATCCAGACTTAAATTCAAGGAATAGAACTTATAAAACTCTTGCATGAAACAGAGAACTATTGAGACGTTGAAGAAACTGATCGAGTGCACGCTTGCCACGTTGCCAAATCGCGTTCGGTGTGAGTTGGACGCGACGAAGCTGGTCGCAAAATTCGACAGCGTCGTCTCTGCTGAGTCGCTTCGAACAAAACCAGTTTAGAAGTCGCATTTAAGTCGAATCGAAGTCTTCGCACTTATTCAGTGTATTAAATTTGACGAATTAAATCCGACCAACATGCGACGCCTAAAGCAGGCCCAACGTGAGATGATATACTTCAACTCTCCTTCAAATGATTCAAATATTACAAATTTCTACAATCCCTGATCTTAATAGGGGCACTGGTACAACAAACAACAGCTCACCATCATCATCAATTACTGTAATACGTGTGAAACTGGTATTTCCAACAACTAAATTGGAGCTTGGTGACGATATTTCCAATGAAAACGTTTCATTATTTTCGACCGAATTGTCGTCAAATATTTTGACCGATATAGTAATGTTATTGCTGCCATTTATAGGAAATTTTATATCTGGCTTCACCACGGCATAATCGTTTCGCGATGTTGCTGTTCCATCTTCTGAAATTAGTCTAAAAAACAAATATAAATCTAAAAAAACAAAAAATGGGGCCATGCAAAAAAATGTCCTACAATTTCAACTTGTAAAAAGTGACATAGACTCTGTCATAGAGTATCCCAGGGATAATGCCTTCAACTCTTGCACCAACGGTCAGTTGTATTAATTGCAGAAAAGAAAGCTATGCACTATGGCGGTCAAGAACATAATATGGTTAGTATAGTACAATATAAACAATGAAAAAAGTTGTTCTTCAAAACACTAAAACACAAATTTAAACCACAAACTATAACATCACTGTACACCACAGAAAAGCATATTAGAATCAGCTTGATCACTTTGAAGCGTTGATTATATAATGTCGTATTCCTTTAGCAAAATTTTGTTTGTACTATTAACTAAACGTAAACAATCTGCTTTCAGCACCTCAAACCATGTATTGAGGACAACCTTATTTGAATTATCTGTAAATATTATTGACAGTATCTCTATGCGGTGATAAAATGATTGGCAAAATTGTGATTGGCAAAATATTCGTATCACCGCAAGTGCGAAGCACAAGCCGTATTACAAATATTTATCCAAATACAACTCTGATTTTTCATCATTACTTCGAGAACAAGTGCTATTTCCTTTTGATATTATTATCAACACTTTGAGGATTGAGCTATGCTTATTGGGAAAACTAAGAAATTTACCACTCATATTTTCTTTTTCCAAAAAATATTGAAACTTGGAATTGAATTTAAGAGAGTCAGATCAGTTGCTGACGACGTGACAAAAAAATATTCTATGTGGTTTCTTCCCTACAAGACTGCAAGCATGAAAAATTAAGAGAAAATTTTGATGCTCGTAGCCGATCAGAAACGAGAAGAATTGTTAATAATGATATTATCTTGTAAACCGTAGAAAACTTATGTAAAATCATCATGTTGTGATAGTTGCTTACCTTGCAGTGACAGGGACAAGTACACTAGTATTGAGGACGAGTGTCACATTTATCTGTCCATCGCCTTCCCCGACTGTGTATCTATCAGAATCAAATGTCACTGAAGCCACTACAACGACGAAAAGAGAAAACATGGGCTTAACTACGAACGTTTCGAATATATAAGCAGAGGCATGATGTATACATGGATTTCAGTAAACTTCGCATAAAATCATGGTCACGTTGTGCCCTTATCGGTATAATAACATGGAAATACGTTTTCTGTTGAATTTATACACCTAAACACTTTAGTTTTCGAAAGAAAGTTGTGAAAAAAATTTATTTTAAGCAAACGAGGAAAAAGTTATGTAACTTAGCGAGGTGAATTCTGCTTCACAAAATTCAAGATATACGGTACATTTTTTATCTTTCATACTTTTTCACACACGAATGAATAAAACAAAGTCTTCTACACGTAAAATTTTAAGCTTATTAATATAGCTGGAAATATTTCATATTGATGGAAATATTTTCAAAGCTAACAGTCTGTACGTTTCAATTACAAAATGGAGGAGTTTTGGATGTCAATTCAAATACTATATTTTTGACTTTATAGGCATTTCAAAGTCGCCGAGCGTTAAAACTGCTCGCCTAGTCAAATCGCCTCCATGCTCAGTTTAAAATCCTGGTGAAGTCCCCTGTCACGTATGCGAAGTAGCAACAGCATATTCTCCTTACCATCATTATTTGTTATTCTAATAGTTGTTCGGTTAGGAGTTTTGACAATTAAACTTGGCAGGCTTTGAGAGTACAGAGTCACAAAGAACATCTTATCATCATTCACATCCTGGTCATCTCTAATGTTTATTGCCACTTCAATCTGGCGATGTCCGTTGGGATTGAACGTAATATTACTGTTCTCAAGGGTGTAGAAATCTACGTTCGTATCAGAGTTCATGTGGCTTGCAATTAGCCTAAAAACGAAGGACATCCTTTTAAATCAACTGCTGCGCATGCGTGCTTTTGCCTTTAAAAAATCTATAGGAAAATCAATTTTTGATATTTTGTATACACGTGATTCTTAATCGCATCCGCATCAAGGTTAGGAATTGCACACATAATATCGGAGACGTTTCTCTTTTGGGGACGATTCCTAATTTCTCCCAAATTTCCCACATATTACTGCAACTCTACAATAACTCTATAGGAACACAGAAAATGTATTAGCTTTCTTAGACAAAAGCAAACATTGGGCTGATTGTCTTACCTTGCTGTGACCGAGACAGCAAGACTTCCACCCTCAAGAACTACTGTCACGTCAACACGACCAGCATTTTCAGCTACTGAATAATTACTCTTCGCAAATTTTACTGAAGCCTCTAAAGTGTAAACAAATAAACTTAGTTAGTCACATTTTGAGTTAAATCTTAGTTACATCTTACACCCTACTTTCGACCGAGAGAGGAAAACATAACAGCGACATTATGTAGCATGACCCAGCGAAAGGGTGACGTTCACACCAGAGGGGAACTTTTAATCTCCAAGGAGTAGCAAAACTATACCATCATAATCACAGAGCGTTACCCATGGAGGGTGACAGTTTTGCCGAGAAGAAACTTGAAGATGATGAACACACCAGGCGAAGATGAAAAACACGAGCAACAGTGGGCAGCACGATGAGGGACGACAGACACGTTTGGATCAAAGTCCGAAGACGAAAACAGCACAAACGGGCTGGATCGACAGTAAAACAGAGGCGACGAGGAAGGGCCAACAGCATGAGAGTAACAATGGATAAAACAACCGAATAGTGCGAAACGACGCCGATGTTCCGCCTGACCACGCAGCTTGAAAATTAAGGCCTCGCCAACGACAAAATACACACCGAGGAAGATGATATCGCAAGAGGCGCTTCTGGCACAACCTGAACTGACGGAGAGAGCCGTCGAACGACGCATATTCTGACTCAGTTGAATTCGAAGAGTAGAACCTATAAAACTCTTGCATGAATCCGAGAATTATTGAGACGCTGGAGCAACTGATCGAGCTAGAGCACGCTTGCTGTGTTGCCAAATCGCGTTCGGTTTGAGTTGGCCTCGCACATACGTCGAATTACGCGACGAGCTCGTGGTCTTTGATGAGTCGCATCGAACGAAACCAGTTTAGACGTGGTATTTAAGTCAAATCGAAATCTTCACACTTATTCAGTGTTTTAAATTTGACGAATTAAATCCGACCAAAACGCGACGCCTAAAGCAGGTACAACGCCAGATGATATACTTCAACGCAAATTTGTACAATCCCTAACGTTAATATAGAGGCACTGGTACAACAAACAACAGCTCACCATCATCGTCAATAATTGTAATGTTTGTGAAGCTGGGATTTCCAACAACTAAATTAGAGCTTCGTGACAATATTTCCAGTGAAAACGTTTCATTATTTTCGTACGAAGTGTCGTTCGATATTGCGACCGATATAATAATCTTATTGTTGCCAGTTACAGGAAATGTTACAACTTCCTCCACCACGTCATAATCTTCTCCAGATTTCGCTGTTCCATCTTTAGAAATTAGTCTAAAAAACAAATATAAATCTAAAAAAACAAAAAATGGGCAAAGCAAAAAAGTGTCCTACAATTTTAGCTAGTAAAAAGTGACAGAGACGCTGCCATAGAGTATCCCAGAGATAGTGCATTCAACTCTTAACAACAATACCAACGGTCGGTTGTATTAATTGCAGAAAAGAAAGCTGGCGCTATGGCGGTCAACAACATATTAAATACTATGATTCGTATAGTAAAAAATATAAACAGTGAAAAAAGTTGTCCTTCAAAATACTAAAACACAAATTGAAACCACAAACTATAAGATCACTGTACATCAGAGAAAAGCATTTTACAAGCAGCTTGATCACTTTGAAGTGTTGATTATATAATGTCGTATTCCTTTAGTTGTTTGTACTATTAACTAAACGTAAACAATCTGCTTTCAGCACCTCAAACCATGTACTGAGGACAACCTTATTTCACTTATCTGTAAATATTATTGACAGTATCTCTACGCGGTGATAAAAACTGATTCGCAAAATTGTGATTGGCAAAATATCTGCAAGTGCGAAGCACAAGCCGTATTACAAACATTTTTCCAAATACAACTCTGATTTTTCATTAATACTTCGAGAACAAGTGCTATTCTCTTTTGATATTATTGTCAACACTTTGAGGATTGAGCTATGCTTATTATGAAAACTAAGAAATCTAACACTCATATTTTCTTTTCGAAAAAATATTGAAAACTAGACAGTCTAAGAAAGTCAGATCAGTTAATTGCTGACGTGACAAAAAAATACCGCTTGTGGTTTCTTCTTAGTAAAACACTCCAAGCATAACAAATTAAGAGAAAATTTTGATGCTTCTAGCCGATCAGAAACGAGAAGAATTGTTAATAATGATATTATCTTGTAAACCGTACAAAACTTATGTAAAATCCTTATGTTGTGATTGTTGTGTACCTTGCAGTGACAGGGACACGTACGCTAGTGTTGAGGACGAGTGTCACAGTTATCTGTCCATCACCTTCCCCGACTGTGTAACTATCAGAATCAAATGTCACTGAAGCCACTACAACGACGAAAAGAGAAAACATGGGCTTAACTACAAACGTTTCGAATATAAAAGCAGAGGCATGATGTATACATGGATTTCAGTAAACTTCGCATAAGATATCATGGTCACGTTGTGCCCTTATCGGTATAATAACATGGAAATACGTTTTCCGTAAAATTTTTACACCTAAATACTTTAGTTTTCGAAAGAAAATTGTGAAAAAATTTAATTTAAACAAACGAAGAAAAAGTTATGCAACTTAGCGAGGTGAATTCTGCTTCATAAAATTCAAGATATAAGGTACATTTTTTACCTTTCATATTTTCTCACATACGAATGAATAAAACAAAGTCTTCTACACGTAAATTTTATGCTTATTAATAGTTGAAAATATTTCATGTTGATGGAAATATTTTCAAAGCTAACAGTCTGTACGTTTCAATTACAAAATGGAAGAGTTTTAGATGTCAATTCAAATACTATATTTTTGACTTTGTAGGCATTTCAAAGTCGCCGAGCGTTAAAAAGGCTCGCCTAGTCAAATCGCCTTCATACTTTGAAATCCTGGTGAAGTCCCTGTCACGTATGCGAGCTATTACTTAGCAACAGCATAATTAGATTCTCCTTACCATCATCATTTGTTATTCTAATAGTTGTTCGGATAGGAGTTTTGACAATTAAACTTGGCAGGCTTTGAGAGTACAGAGTCACAAAGAACATCTTATCATCATTCACATTCTGGTCATCTTCAATGCTAATTGCCACTTCAATCTGGCGATGTTCGTTGGGATTGAACGTAATATCACTTTTCTCAAGGGTGTAAAAATCTACGTTCGTATCTGAGTTCATGTGGCTTGCATTTAGCCTGAAAACGAAGGACATCCTTTTAAATCAACTGCTGCGCATGCGTGTTTTTGCCCTTAAAAAAACTATAGGAAAATCAATTTTTGATATTTTGTATACACGTGATTCTTAATCGCATCCGCATCAAGGTTAGGAATTTCACACATATCGGAGACGTTTCTCTTTTGGGGAAGATTCCTAATTTCTCCCAAATTTCCCACATGTTACTGCAGCTCTACAATAACTCTATAGGAACACAGAAAATGTATTAGCTTTCTTGGACAAAAGCAAACATTGGGCTGAATGTCTTACCTTGCTGTGACTGAGATAGCAAGACTTCCACCACCAAGAATGACCTTCACATTAACATGACCAGCATTTTCAGCTACTGAATAATTACTCTTTGCAAATTTTACTGAAGCCTCTAAAGTGTAAACAAATGAACTTAGTCACATTTTGAGTTAAATCTTAGTTACATCTTACATCTTATTTTCCACCGAGAGAGGAAAACATAACAGCGACATTATGTAGCATGACCCAGCGAAAGGGTGACGTTCACACTAGAGGGAAACCTTTAATCTCGAAAGAGTAGCGAAACTATATCATCATAATGACAAAGCATTACTCATGCATGCATGGTGGCAGTTTCGCCAAGGAGAAACTCGAGGCAAAATGAACGCACCAGGCGAAGAAGAAAAACACGAGCAACAGTGGGCAGCACACTGAAGGACGACCGACACGATTCGATCAAAGTCCGAAGACGAAAACAGCACAAACGGACTGGATGGACAGTAAAACAGAGGCGACTAGGAAGGGCCAACAGCATGAGAGTACAACAATGGGTGAAACAAGCGAATAATGTGATACGACGCCGATGTTTCGCCTGACCACGAAGCTTGAAAAAGGCCTGGCTAACGATTACCCGCCGAGGAATATGATAGAGCGAGGCGCTTCTGGCATAACCTAAACTAACAGAGACAGCCCTCGAACGATCATATCCAGACTTAAATTCAAGGAATAGAACTTATAAAACTCTTGCATGAAACAGAGAACTATTGAGACGTTGAAGAAACTGATCGAGTGCACGCTTGCCACGTTGCCAAATCGCGTTCGGTGTGAGTTGGACGCGACGAAGCTGGTCGCAAAATTCGACAGCGTCGTCTCTGCTGAGTCGCTTCGAACAAAACCAGTTTAGAAGTCGCATTTAAGTCGAATCGAAGTCTTCGCACTTATTCAGTGTATTAAATTTGACGAATTAAATCCGACCAACATGCGACGCCTAAAGCAGGCCCAACGTGAGATGATATACTTCAACTCTCCTTCAAATGATTCAAATATTACAAATTTCTACAATCCCTGATCTTAATAGGGGCACTGGTACAACAAACAACAGCTCACCATCATCATCAATTACTGTAATACGTGTGAAACTGGTATTTCCAACAACTAAATTGGAGCTTGGTGACGATATTTCCAATGAAAACGTTTCATTATTTTCGACCGAATTGTCGTCAAATATTTTGACCGATATAGTAATGTTATTGCTGCCATTTATAGGAAATTTTATATCTGGCTTCACCACGGCATAATCGTTTCCCGATGTTGCTGTTCCATCTTCTGAAATTAGTCTAAAAAACAAATATAAATCTAAAAAAACAAAAAGTGGGGCCATGCAAAAAAATGTCCTACAATTTCAACTTGTAAAAAGTGACAGAGACTCTGTCATGGAGTATCCCAGAGATAATGGATTCATCTCTTAACAACAATACCATCGGTTGGTTGTATTAATTGCAGAAAAGAAAGCTGTGCGCTGTGGCGGGCAACAATATAATAATATGGTTAGTATAGTACAAAATATGTACAGTTAGTCAAAAAAGTTGTCCTTTAAAATACTAAAACGCAAATTTAAACCACAAACTATGAGGTCACAGTACATCCTAGAACAGCATTTTAGAATCGGAGTGACCACTTTGACGTGTGTCAAAATCATTTTTTACACTTTTCAAACTGTTACGCATTGAGTACAGGTAATGTTGTACATAGCCCTAGAAACAAAGTTTCCCTCCTTCCCCTCTCTTCCTCCCCCAATCCTGGGAACAAGGTCGTTCCTCGCCACTCCTCTGTGCGTTGCGAAATTGCATGTATTTTACAGAAGTTTACAGTGTACCTAGCTCAGTGTACGTCAAACCTTGTATGGACATCCAATTTATGGAATAAAATAGTTGATGACATTTATGGCATGCAACAAAAACTAGACTATTATTTAGATGCATAGACACTATTCCCCTCCCTGTTTTATCAGGCGATACTACCGTTCGTCTTCGGCTCGAGTTTGTATTGTCCAATATTCAAAACGATGGCATAGTATAGGAAGTAGCACGGTTCGAGAAGTAATAATGAAAATTGCACGCATGAATGGCAAAATATTCGTAATACCACGAGTGCGAAGCGCAAACCATGTTACAAATATTTTTCCAAACACAAGTCTCATTTTTCATGAATACTTCGAGAACAAGTGTATATTTCCTTTTAATGTTATTGTCGACACGATGACGACTGAGCAATGTTCGTGGGGAAAAATATAAAATTCAACATTCATTTACAGTTCCTCGAAAAAATATTGAAAATTGGAACTGAATTTAAGAGAGTCAGATCAGTTCCTGACGACATGACAAAAAAATGTTCTATGTGGTTTCTTCCCTAAAAGACTCCAAGCATGAAAAATTAAGAGAAAATTTTGATGCTCGTAGCCGATCAGAAAAGAGAAGAATTGTTAATAATGATATTATCTTGTAAACCGTACAAAACTTATGTAAAATCATCATGTTGTGATAGTTGTTACCTTGCAGTGACAGGGACACGTACACTAGTATTGAGGACGAGTGTCACATTTATCTGTCCATCACCTTCCCCGACTGTGTAACTATCAGAACCAAATGTCACTGAAGGCACTACATAGACGAAAAGAGAAAATATGGACTTAACTACAAACGTTTCAAATATAAATGCAGAGGCGTGATGTATACATGGATTTCAGTAAACTTCGCATAAGATCACGGTCACGTTGTGCCCCTATCAGCATAATAACATGGAAATACGTTTTCTGTAGAATTTATACACTAAATACTCTAGTTATCGAAAGAAAATTGAAATACAAATTATTTTAAGCAAACGAAGAAAAAAGTTGTGTAACTTAGCGATAACGTGGTGTTTTTCTTTTGTTGCCAGTTTTTTTGAACGAAATTAAATTTACAGGATACAAGCTAAATCGTAGCTACTATGGTTGTATCATCTTGGTACCAAAACTATATTATCGCAATACATGGAGTAATTACTTTTTAAAAACAATAATGTATTTTACTTATGTATAGTGCTAAATCTAGCTATATGGATATCATCAAAAGCGCTTTTCAATTTTTCATGATTCTACCATATGAGAAAATCTGTGAATTTCGGCAGAATAGTTGAAAGTTAAGTCTGCGCTGAGAATCGAACAGGCAACCTCATTGGTGAAAGGCGCTTGTCCTAACGACTGCGCCACCACATAAATACAAAACTACAAAATTACACAATTACATGTATAAATACACAATTTTATTACTGTATAACAATTTATCTAATATATTTTCCTTGTCCTTTTCTTGCTCTGCTTAAGATATTTTTGGAGAATATTAATATTTTTCTTCGACTAAATTTCATTTTGATGTTGACTTACAGATTAATCTGAAGGAAAAAGGAAACAGACCAGTAGCTGTTCCTTGCGTGCAAAAGAGCTGCAAAATACGAGTATAGGACGGTTACATAAAATTGGCGACAAATATAAGAAAGTACACTTGAAAGATGGTGGAGGTATAAGAGAATTCACGGTTGAAGATGGAGAAGACACGACAATATGTAGTCTGAAGAAAAAAGGAGAAAGGCTATTTTTTCCTTCCGGTAGCAGCCACGGAGCTGAGGTATATACATGTCAGTGGTTAGCAACTCACCGCAAACGGTAAACTTCAAGTCGTAACTGCGAGAAAACTGTTGCAGCTTTTGGAGGATAAAAAACTTGGTGCATCAATTTAAACCATGAATTACCGGCATAGAAGACTTATGGCTGTAAAACCCACAATCAAATGCATTTCTAAGTCTGCCGTTTGGGGTTAGCGGTTTGCCGTAAACCGCGGTGAAGCTAGAAGTCTTTATTGTCATTCATGAACGGTGCGCTTGGAAACTTTTCGCAACAGAAGATAGAAGCGTTTGTGGATACTGATGGGAGTGAATGCGATTTCTTTACATACTTGAAATCCCATGGTCTCTATGAAAGTCGGTGTTACCTATTTTTTATGACATCCATGAAAGATGAGGATTCTGAATGTCAACTAAACGATGAACCCTTCAGAACTATTTCAGATTAAGAGTTCGATAACCTTGCTGCACTAAGTTCGCTTCCTTTGCCTGCACTAAAAAAAAGCTAAAGTATCCCCGAAGGATATGTTTACGGTGCTTGTTTTGGCTGGAAGTATTGTTTGTTATTCGGATGAGTGCGACCAATAGCAAATAGCAATCGAATACGAAAAGCTAACCGAATCGTCCTACTCTGAAATAATCACTAGGTATCAATGTTTCAATAGGGCTGAGTGCTTGGAGTCATCCTCTTTAATGGATCCTGAACTTGTCGAAAGAAAAGAGCTGAACATTATGAACGACTGGATGATGGATTTTCCGTGAGCAATATTGAGAAAGGTGAAAAGTGCTTTCTGCAACAGATCTTTTATAATCACGACGAAGATGAGAGCTTTTTTCCATCTTATCACTTTCCCAGTGCTCCTGATATCGAAAATAAGTTAATATTGCATCAGCCAGCTGAGGTCTGGGCGTGGTCTGGGGATACCATGACAATCAGCTGGTACTTGCAGTAGTTGCGTTTCGCCATATGTCTCCGAACTTACCTTACACGTGGTTTAAAGATGGAACGGAAATAAAGTCTGGCGGACTCTGTTGTATTCGGATCCGCGCCGAAGGGAGGTATTGGTTGTAAACAATGGTGAAATAACCGAAAAATATAAAATTAGTACAGCGGTTAACCGTTCGAAATGCAGATGACACAGCGCATCCTTCAAATTGGCCTTTCATTAACAAATCAGATTTTTCTTTCCGCACTGACGATGAAATTGGGCAAGGAACGTTTGGAACTGTCTTCAACGGGGAATATGGGCTGGCAGTCCTGTTGCAATAAAGAGGATTAAAGTGAGATGGCCGGCCGTGATACAATCTGCATTGAGCAGTGAAGTCCGTATTCATAGTATGTTGATATACATTGTACAAGTAATGGCAGTTGCTATATGGAGAAAAAGAGTTATATATAGTCTCAGAGCTTGTTAATGGCTGCAACCTTGAAGAATTGCCGTTCTCGTCAGACGAGCAAGAAGTAGATCTGTCACAGACGAGTAAACAGTCAATCGCTAAGCAATGCGCCCATGCTGTTGTTTATTTGCATGCTTTAAACGCAACAGTGATACACAGAGATATCAAGCCTGCTAATGTTCTTGTATCTAGGGTCAACAACTGTGCGAAGATCTGTGATACGGGAATAAGTAAACTAAAGGCTATTCAGACAATGGACCAGAGCTGCATATCAGGAATTCCAGGTACACCTGCCTACATGGCACCAGAGTGTCTATTAAAGAACGAGAGGGCAACTGTTCATTCGGATATCTGGTCTCTCAGATGCACTATTTATGAGATGTATACTGGTAAAGAAATTTGGGTCATAGATTACGATGATGCTAAAATGTTTTTAAATCCATGCTGTCAGCTAAAACAAAAGTTTTAAAGAGAGGAGGCTCCCACATTTCTGGAATTGATAGACATTTCCATTAAAGAAATCTTAAGACGATGCTTCGAATGCGTTCCTACAAAACAGGCCTACAGCACTAGAGCTAGTCGGCGCGTTCAAAATGTAAATTTTATGTTTGGAAAAGGAAAAATAAAAAAAAGTTGTTTGGTTGGCTTTTTAAGTGCCTAAATGCTTACATATTTCAGGTCTTATTTATGCTATAAGTACAGTCTGCTTAAAATAGATGGGTCGGTATCAAGGAGACTGACAGTGTTTTTATTGAGTTGTGTAACATTAATTTAATATTGACTTCTGGGTCGTCGCTATATGATTATTAATTTTCACGTTACACAGTTGACCTAAAATTGAAATTCACAATAGTTCATCGGCCCTACTTGTTTGTATTCATCCAGGTCGCATCGAAGCTAGATAAAAATTGATTGAACAGTTGCCTGTTACGTTTATCATATTTCAAATGAATAAAAAACACTTGTGAATCATTTCGTACGAACATTAGTTACTATGATTACCATGGTGAGTTCGGATGGACACTAAGAATACTATCAAATGTTACAGAAGAATCCACTATTATAATTGATGAACAAATTTTGCGTAGCTACTTGCTTAAAATGTTATAATATGAAATATATAACTTGATTTAGAGTTCGTATGTACTTGAAACACTTTGTTAATTAGTGTATCCATTAATTTCAAGAATAAGATTAGTATATAAGTCAACAGCATAATTTGCAGAAGTTGGTTGGGTAAGATTTGGTCTAAGTAGAAATACTAAGTTTAAAAATTCACGCGTAAAGTCGATTGGTTTTTTTCTGGAGTAAATTTCCTTGCATTATAGGACATCCTCCTGATTCACTCTAAATCCGTGGTCCTGAGTATCGTACAATGCTGGAGTACAATACATTACATCCGGGTTTCCAGCAGGACCATCGTGGTTTCTATTACTTGTTATACGATGTATGTCCCATTCAATAGCGACTTGATACAATTCCTTTTGAAGTACGTCAATGAAAAAGAATTGAATACATTCCTGATGCACAGGATCAAGACCATTGTACAATCCGCGGTCTCTTAGGTCTTTAAATAAGCATATCACCACCAATCTGTACATGTTCTTCGTAATATCGCCCAACACACTTCTATTCGCTGATTGCTTGTACTTTTACCATGCAAAAGCTTTTGAGACCAGCTAAATCATTATCACAATTATGGCGAAAGAATGGTTGAAGAAACTCCAAATTGGTGTTTCCATCCCGCGCTCGTATCCACAAAATGCGGCGACTGTAACCGTCAACGGCTACATCGAATCCAAATGGTTTCAATTTATCATAGCCATCTACGTGCTACATAAAATTTGGACCAGGAACATATAAATTTGTTTCCTGTTTTATATTTACGCACCGCTCAGGTTAAACGCGCTTATTACAACCGATCCAGCAGGACTACCCCACATCCATATTTTTACATACATGTATATTGCAAGATAAACCCTATTCCAATAGGGTTAGTTACAAACTCGCAAGAACAACACGAAAGCACTGCATGGTGATTATATAGCTTCATTCTCGACACACATCGGCGTGCTTTTAATGCAGTATCTCCCTATTCAATCTACGCCTATTTTGCACGCAAAGCAACTATTGACGTTGATGACACGAATATGACCAATTTGCAAACGATATCTACTGTTATACATGAAGCAGTAATCTAAAAGCACTTACGTCTACATGTTTGGCTACACCAACACGTCACATTTCCCACCTCGCTTGGCCAATTTGTGATACATGGCTCTTCCTTACAATCTATAATACAAGAAATATAACGCGGCGACGCCCAAAGATTATCGGCCATGCATGACATATACGACTGACACATTCACCATTCCTTTGCTTTCCACTAGCATGTGCACTGACGACACTTGGAGAAAGTTTATGCCCTATAGTTAATTCTGCGAATGGTTATATTTTCATTCTTGTTTATTTGTTTACTTGCTCGTTTGTTTGTTTATTTACGTGATCGCTCATTTGTTTAGTTTCTTTGTTTGTTTCCTGGTTTTTTATTTGTTTGTTTGATTGTTCCTAAGGAAAATACTCAACATCGACGTGTGAGTTCGTTGAGTAAACAAACAGAAGTTAAAACATTTCACAAAACAGGGATCATTAGACGCTATTTTGATGACTTTCATCTACTACACTAGTCGCCAAGAAAATCATGTCATGGAACTTTCGTCGTATAATATTGATATCGAGCAATGAGCTGCAAAAGCTAAATCAGCTAATTCTAAAATGAGATTAATAAAATCTAGCACAGACGATGGAATTGACGTACTTGGACAATTGTCAGGACAGGTTGAAGTATTGCTACAGCAGTAGGTCTTGTTCTCACAAGAACACTGCATTTTCGGGTTGTCACGTGCTATAAAAACAAACACTCCATAAATTAATGCAAAATTGCCACTGCCGCATTGTACACTAATGAAGTAATTTTAGAAGTGACAAAACAAATTTTAAAATGAAATAAGACAGATAAAAAGTTTCCAAGTATCTGTTGTTTTCTTTCCCATTGATGCAAATATTCAGAGTCTGTAATCTTAGACTTCAAAAAATGATAGCACTTAGTGGACACTGGACATAGAATTTTACAAAAAAGACAGAGTAACACGTGCAGGCTAGAATATATATATCTAAAAAAAAATTCTTCAAAATAATATTGAATCACATATTTACAGAAAAGTGCAGCACACTGAAGTTGTTTACAGTCAACACGTATAAATTCAGGAATTCAGATGGCAAACAGTTGTACCAAAATACATATAGCCACTGACATTGAAAACCTTTCAGTTCAATTCAAAGTTAGTTACAATCAAAGGTTCGATTTCTTTTCATTTTCTCTTTGCACAATCAGTTTGTTGGCCCGCCATTTGGTTAAAAAGACTCGTGATTGCAAACAACTTATTATGACATAGCTCGTTTCTAGAACAACAATTAATCATTTAAGGCTTACACAAATATTACGGTAAAATCGGCTCTGTTTTCTGTGCTGCTCTATTTTAAGCCTTACCACATACACAGCTTGTGCCATTCTGTGCTGTTTCATTAACTTCGTATCCTTCATTGCAAACACAACGATACGTTCCATTAATATTTCTACATCTGGCATTCTCACGACAGCCTGATTGCAAGAGAAGTGCATCACAAGTTATGTTTAGTCTAAGGCCGTTTTTCACCAGTAGATTTTTGCTACGTTCAACATAATACGTGAAAATATATGTTAGGAAATGGTGGCAACAAAGCAAAGGAAAAAGAAAATTAAAGTAATTATAGAACACTGCGATATATGGTCGGTTGTTCGAAGCGCGTTTAGCTTAAACGGTGGATAAGTTCAAAATAGAAATCATATTTATGCTTTCTTCCAACAACAAAATTGAACGTTTTTTGACTGACTGCAATCATTATGTATATACTCGTTGTTTTACGGCATAACGCTTGATTTGAAAGTATTAGAAGACGCGTGGGAGTGTTTTTGAATATTGATCCACCGTTTAAGCTAAACGGCGTACGAACAACCGGCCCCTGGTGGTTGTTCAGTCTGCCAACATTAAGACGGAGATTTCAACGAACTTGACAAACTAGTGCAGCTTATAGTAGTAAAATACAGGGGCCAGTTTCTCGAAAGGTGGATAGCGCTATCCACTGAACAGTGATTTTTTGTAGCCTTTGTAAAATTTCCATTGATTGTTATAACTTAACATTACGACTAATATCGATAGATTAAAGTCTTTAATTTTATATCGTTGACCAAAAAGGAAGTTTCAGCATTTTTTGTCCAATTTTCTAAACCTTGAAGAATTCACTAGCTTTTCATGCAACCTTTTGAACAACGGGTCACTGAAGTTGAGATAAGAAAATTGTTTCTCATTAGCTTAAAACAATCACGATCAGCTAGTGGCCTTCTCCAACAATTCTATAAGCATAAGTTAGTCTGTATTCTATTCACAGCATCAGTTATCTAAAAAACTTGACAGCGCTGCTTGGCCATACCGTACTTGTATATTAACTTACTTCCATTGCATGCGACTATGTTTTCGCACGTTGAATTTACTCTGCATGTATAGTCATCTTCACTGCAGTCATCTACAATGCACACCGTATTATAGTTACTATACAGAACACATTGTCAATCCAAAACGCTGCTTTCATGAACCCAGGACCAATATCTGCAGGAGCAGCCGGGGCAAACTTTGTCTCGTCTCTCAGGCCTGAGGCCAGGTTCGGACGTCGAACTTTTCATGCGCGAGCCTAATGAGTAATGCACATCAGAGCAAATAGGCTCAAACAAAAACTTTAATGACGTTGAAGTCATTTGCAATAGACTCGACACATAAAAAGTTTAATGTCTAAGGCCTGTTTTCCACTAGGCGAAATTTTTCGAGCGAAAACTAAATCTAGCAAACGTGATTGGCTAGCAAAATAATTCCCCGCGAAAAAGTCCAAAGGAAGCCAATCATATAGATTTATTTTTTGCTCGAACAAATTCGCGTAGTGGAAAACCGTCTTAACCTATCACTTGTCGCCGACGATCGGCGAGCTCCATTGTTTGCGGTTATTCGTGAATAATATCCGCGAATATTGTCCGTGTAAATCGAAAATATTTCCGCTTTCGATAATCGCCGCAAACAAAACGTTTTGTAACGTTTTTTGTTCCAAGACAGTTCAAACACATTGAAGTGGTCACAGTAACGTACTTACAAAAACAGAGTTGTTCTCGACTTCCGTTCACTAAGAATGTGTAACAATCGCAATGATACGTGGTTTCATTCACCATGGTGGCTGAAATAATATACATTGAAACACACTATGATGTCACTTTTTTTTATACTAGCTGTTATGTTAGCTCAAGGGCTGATTCCATGGGTAATTTTCAGCCCCGCTAAGTCTTCAGCCTAAGCAAACTTGACGCAAGTTTACTACAACAAAGATTGCTGCAGCCGGACTGAAATGACTGGAGATTTACCGATATCATCAGTCCTCAATTCATGAGAAAATTAGCCAAGCAAACAGCTTTATTTCAGTCACATGTTGATACAAGGTAGGATACATGCACACTATATACCGTTAATATATTCTTCACATGTACATTCAACAATGACGTCGGCGTTTTCCGTCGTGAGAGGAACCTCTTGTTCACCTGAAAAGTACAAATTTATGCAATGAACATTTTTTCTGAAATGGGCGGTAAGAGTAATAAAAGTAACAGATCTATATATACAATGACATAGTTAATATTTCTAATATAGTCAATATTAGAAAGTGCGAAAACATACAATTTTGTGACCTGAATTCACTATAGCAACGCCATGGCTATATAATTGGACAACTAATGATACTAGTTATTAAATTTGCAAATGTCTCATGCAGCTGTTGGTGAAACGGTGAAGGCGCTTAATTTGTCCGTCCTAGTCTAAACTAAACGAAACAACCCCGGTATACGGCAAGCTATAGTGCTAGCACGTTTTCGTTCTATTTAACAGTTAGTCACCGAAGTCGAGGTGATTATCGACGAATATTTACCGAGCCGGGCAGCGGCGAGCTAAATATGAAGGTAATCACCGAGGTGACTAATTGTTTTAGTATAATTTTAGTGTTCAATAAAAATAGTGTTCAATTTATGTTCAAATAATCCTCAATTTCGTTTTCGGAAAAGTTTGCAAAGTGATTTTGGGTAGCCATTTTCTTAGCCATTTCCTATGAGCAATAACTAGTGCCTCATAGTTACTGCTGAGTCAACCAATCAAAATGCTTAATAGCTACTTTTGAATACTAAAATTATACTAAAAAGAGATAGTCCTTTTACAAAAGAGTTGACGAAAAGCTGAGAATTTTGTTAAATAAAAAATAGAAACGTTTCTTTGCTCGCCAAAATAGGCAAACACAAATGCAGATAAAGGCTATTTTCCAGTGCGGTCGCTTTGCCCGCGCAGGCGGAGCGGTGTTTTTAAACATAAGTGTATAACTATTATTTTGTTGTAGTTGACTGCGCGGGCACAGTGGTCGCAATGGAACATAATCTTTGACAGGTGAAACACAAACTCTCAACGACATGCTAAGCCATGCATCCATGAATTGTATAATACAAAGTTAGCTTCTATGCGTGTAACCAACGTAGCAAATGTAGCAGCAATTTAATTTCATAGCAACACATGCAACATGCACCTGTTTAATCACCCTTCCTTCGCACACTGAAAGATTGTTCAACTAAAATGCAATTCTTTCAGCGAGCAAAACCATCGACGAAGTTTCTCGTTTCTGTCATGAACAGAGAAACGATTGCTAGTTCTGGTCATTTAGAGAATGTTGCTCCATACTACTATGATTTACCGCGTCGCAAACAAGCCGTTGCTCCATAAAATATCGGCCAATGTTGTAATGCGTATATTCTTATATAGATTCCTTCTCTCAAACTGAGGAACACATGACAACAGCACGAAGCGCTGCGAGTTTCAATGCTTACAGTTTTGAGGTCGAATTCGTTCAGCAATAAACAAGTGAAGAAAGAAATTCGGACATATAGAACCAGCGCCACAGATGCAACACGATGAACATATTAAACGCCGCAAAAAATTGCGAACGGCGTTCATTCGTGTAAATAACTACGGTTTACATTTAAATTCAGCAATGAAACTTCCGAGGAAGAAAATTCTCTTAAATGTACGCACAAAAGTTATTTTCTACCAAACAGCAATAACAGAGTGAGAAAAGTAATTTGATAGAATATGTATGGGAGAAACAGAAAAAAATAAATGCGACATACTGTCTCCAGATCCTTGTCCCAACAGAAGAACGATGATCAACAGTTGAATAATACACTTCTCCATTGCACACCAAAGTTGTAATTTTTGTAACCAGCCCTGCAGATTAGCAAAGTGCACAAACTTTAACATTAACATGCGCACAAAAATGCAGTTCACTGAATGATAAGCGTTTCAACAGTCATCAACACTTTGCAACACTTGCTTTATCGCTAAAAGTGGGAGATGAAAATAATACTGCGGAGTATAAAATGACGCGTAGATTTTAAATTTTCACGCAAGAGTTAAAAAATAATGTGACTTAGAATCATTTATAGAGCGTACTATAATTACATAGGTCATTCTTGTCTTTTTAACGTAAAAGTGGAAATAAATTAAAAGTGAACAAAAGTAGCTTTTATTTTTTCATTTCAAAATCAGATAACGCATCTTATTGATAGAATTACCTTAAAAATTGACCACTTCTTTAGACTGTTCAAAGATAGACGAAATTCTTATCGTTTTTATCGCTCTCTCATCGTTCTTCGAGTGTCAGAAAACTAGCTTTACTAATACATCTCTTTAATTATTCAAGTCATAATATACGTTGTCATAGAAAACATAGCCTACCTTGACAACTGATGCAGAACAATTACGATGCGTTCCTCCCCATCAACCTTACAAAGTATCTCCATTTCAAGTCTTAAGCAAAAACACCTCAATTTTGAATGGGTGCCTGGTCATTTCAGTTCAAAAGTACTAAAAGTAAAAGCGAGTTAGACAAGATTTCAATTTCAAAAGAATGAAATGTAAATTTTGAGATATTTCCAGCCAGTATAAATTTGTTTTCGGATACCACCTGCGGCCATATTCAGATAAGGCTGATTGAATAAAAGCATTAGCATAAGTAATACCAGTGAAGAAGCGTGAGCACACACTTAAGATATACTCATCAAACTGTCATCACACATAAGCAGCTTGTCATATGTGTCATCACACATAAGCAGCTTAACTAAGAACCGTGGACTTAAACGACCGTGCGGAATGGCGAAAGACAAGAATTGATATATTTATGTAATATACTCCAATACTTGAAACAGTTGAAAAGTTGATATATTGATTGATATAACAGAGAAACTTTGAATTATACTGCGCATGTCAGATGCGCAGACTGTGTGAGAGCTGGTTCTGAAGTATATAAAACCATCAGTACAAGTAATATATAAGTCAAGCTGAACTAAATTTACGCTATCTTGCGCAGTCGTTGAAATTTTCTGGAACATTCTGTCTCTTCGGCAAAGGCTTACATTCCTAATTACATAAAGTTTTCCGCGAAGTGTTTCTGTTTCAGCTGTTGTGCACGTGAGTTTCCATGCCTTGCCAGCAAAGTCGTGCTGACTTTCTCAACCATGATCATTCGTATCTCTTGTGCTACAGAATACTATATACGTAGACTTTAGTAGTATTAATATCAATAAACTGTTTCACCAACAAATGTGACTAATAAGAAAACAGAAAAACAATGGATGAAGGCAATTTTAAAACGTGTTGTAAGGCGTCGCCAATGTCTGCGAACTTCTGCCAAAGCTTTACTACCAGCGATCAAGAACGAAAGTCCGCAGAATATCGGCGAAGGTCGACGACCATGTAGAAACCAAGCTGTAGCTGCGCACGCGGAATAAATTTGTGACGTCACAAAAGCGATATAAAAATTGCAACATGGTACTTTAAGGAGATCATTCATCAAACAATGAAAATTACTTCAAACGTTTTCAAATATCTACATTTGGACAAAACATATTGTTTGTTAAGTGGTAAGAATTGCGTGCATCTATTCGTTGTTTTGTCAAATACAGTTTCATTGGGAAAAAACTGTGGATGTGCAAGCAGGATTACACGTATTGCAAAAATAAATTAACATTTCTACCAGAGCACGTTTCATTTTTTTTATACAATTTCATTTGGTAACTTTTCCTTTGGCAGTGACAATACGTTAGTAAAACAATCTGTGCAAGACTTAACACAGAAACCACATCTTTGCACGAGAAAAGGAAACTCTTGTACTGATCCAACAACTTTCTTGGCAAATCTACACTAAGATAGCAGATGTCTGCATACACTGCGCGTAGTTTTCTACGACCCTTAATTACCGATACATCGTATTCACTTTCTCTGCACTGCCCTTGTTAGGTCGAGCTATTCAAGTGATTTTGGAGCTGTTCAAAGCTTTAGACATCCACAGAGAACTGCAGTTAAACGACGTTCAATTCTGGGCATTCATGAGCAGCTCAACCGACTTAAACAAATCACAGATTTACAAAGTTTTTGATATGTTAGACGTGGACTGCTCAGGAACATTGGACTTCGACGAGTTCTATTTACTAGTATGCATCTTAATCGCAGTTCAAGATAAAGACGAGAAACACTTTATCTACCGCCATTCACGGATTGTGTTTGATTTACTGGACGAGGATTGCAGTGGAAATATCTCGTGCGATGAATTTGAGAAATTTGGATTTCTTTTCAATTTGCAAGGGGAAGCAATGAGGACAATATTTTCTGAGTTTGACGTGTCTGGAGATCACGTGAGTTGAGCCGTTTTTTCCAATTACGCTGCGCTTTGCACACATGGGTTTACATACTGCACAAGTATAATACTTACTCAAGCTAATTTCTTTTATGTCTTATTTGCTTTTCATGTCGGCGATGGTCGACGATTTGCAAGAACGAACTTATGCTTGCTTTTCCACAGATGATATCGTGCAGTTGCAACTATTCTAACTCAAGTTACTTGCACTCATCATTTTTTCAGGAACTGGATTATGCTGAATTTAAGATGTTTGCAATGGCCTGTATTGACAGGCAATTAGAGATGGAGGCTCGAAAGACATCTACGCTGTCAGCGCCACCATGCACACTAACGTAATATGCATGTACAGTAGAAAAATCATAACGACATGGTATTTACACAACGAACGCGCTAATACTGTATGTATACCTTATATAGACTTATCGTACATGCAGAGGTGTCTGTGCGTGCTGTAGTAATAGTTGGAAAGTTTTGGGCTAGAATGTCTATCAATGTGATATACTATGTGACTATTCAGAAATATCAATCAATATTTTCTTTATTATCAGTCTTTATTCAGGTGGTTCGATAACTAAATACTTGCATGTTTTATCGTTTGGTTCTAGTCTCGTTTTTGTGTTGCTTATGACGTAATCACCAGAAAGAATTATTAACCTGCCATTTTTTTGTAACTGTAGTATATCAACCAAAGCCAGGTTCATAATAGCAATTTCACCGGCAATTTTGTCTTTTAGACGCAGGAGATGGCATCAATAACATTACTATTCATCACATATTAAAAAAAATACTTCTGCCAAACTACTCACATACTCATGCGCTTTAAGTAAATTGGATACGGCAGGAGGAGAAACATCGCTGACGAAGTTGTCAGTGACTCAGTGTGAACCAAGCAAAAGTTGTTTCGTCATATCACACGAATACACTGAATGCATTCATGGTTACCTCATGTACTTTTACTCCATTACTACTTCATGCACAAAAAATGTTGAAAAGCGCCGTTCGCGTAAACAAGTCATACGTTCACCTGAATAAACATACAGACCATAATATTTCCGTCCCCCCTATTACTCCAGTACAATTCGCAATTTTCATATCATTACGTTCTACTTTTGTCTCAGTCTACAGAAGCACGAAGCAGTAAACAATGATCTACTACTGTAGATTTAAGTGTGAAAAATATGTTGTGTATGTGGCTCTATGCTTCCGTAATCAAGAACAACTACTTGAACATTTGAATTACACAGAGCCGCAAACACTTCACCAGTAAAACATGGAGAATAAAATACTCTGATACCATGAGGATGGTTAAATGAATGATGAGATTTTCTCATTCATTCGAATATTGTGTAGTCGTCCTTTCTAGTTGCTCCATTGCCTTTTGTAAATTTGTATCAAATAATTCACATCTAGAAAGAAATCAAGTTAGTAGTGCAAATGAAGCGTGTAAACAGTAGATTGTCTTTTGGTAGCGACGTCGGTATGACGTTGTTATGGTGTATAACTGAACATGGTAATTTGTGCAATAATACATAAGGTCACTTTTCGTCTTATAAAATACTATGTTAAGCAAACGTGCTGCAACGTTATGCTGTAGTAGATAATAGTTCAATGAACAGACGTGGTTTCCCATCATAAAAAACTTCATTTTGTACAACAAGATACAGCAGAGAAAATTGAGAAAAATTTTCATATTTTCCAAGTCACTGGATCCTGAAACTGAAAGTCTGTTCTGCCAGTTATGAACTCGTGATATATTTTAGAGCACTTATATCTGAAGCAAGTATTACCTGATAGGCATCTCCAATGAGTAGAATGGATTTTTTAATGCATAATCTGTATAAATTTCATGAAAGCGTTTCAAGAAATTATCCATTGGACCTTGCTTGGGATCTGTTAGCACAAGGAATTTTACACCTGAATGAAAGAATGCATTGTATGAATCTGCAATTACAGGATGCATACAAAGTAGTCTACATTTAACTAATTTCACGTATTTCAAGCTTGCATATGCTGCAGTAATAACTTCGTTGTAGGCCTGGCTCAAACATTGAAGTTCTCATATGTACACGAACCTAATTCATATGGCTTACGCCATGCACACAATGCAATTTTTCTTGCAACTCATAGTGTAATTCTACTCTTGAGTGATGTAAAATTGACAAACATGAGCCTTCATTACATCCCGCTGAATAAATTAACATATCAAGCTTTCTTCACTAATTAGCATCTCTCTAGAGTAGAAATGTATTGGAAGTTGGAAGAAAACTGGCATTGTGTAACATGGCCTTGTTTGAGCAATAACTGTGTTCAGCACACGCTTCCCAAACTGTACTTTAGGTATTGCTTGTACACTAAACTATACAGTAGATCAAGAAGTGGGCAGGAATTCTTCGTTTCACTCTTACACGTCATAAACAAAAATTATCCCCAACCTGTTGGAGTTTGATTGCAGTGAAGCTTAAAAGAGTCGGTTTCTAGAACTTGAATGCCTGATGATTTCTGTTCAGGTGATAACTTCGTTGAAATTGCAAACAAACTAAAATTGTGAAAGCAATGATACAGACGTCACTATTTGCACACAGTTGATAGGTATGTACAATTGGGTAGCAATTCATTAATTTGCGCTATAGCAATCTTACGTATGAAACATGCTTGCAAACATGATCTTCTCATTGGTCGTCAGCCTAGCTCTTCCAAACTTTAAAGAGACTGGATAATTGTTGGGATCCTTTAGAAACTCCATGACATTGGTACCATTAGGAAGTTGTTTATTGTTAACTTCTTCGCCATTTACTGCCAATAAGCTGAAACCAACTATCAAAAACCCAAGAGTGGCTGTATGGCCTTCAACCGAAATTGTACCTGTCACCTGATGAGTTAATGTTAAATTACAATTGACCAATCAGGTGAGATTTTGGTTGGAGGCCATACAAACTGCAGAGTTAGACCGTGTTTCGGTATTGGATTCACATGGTCACGACATCAAATTGAGCAGTTTAGAGGTGAGTTTAGCTCGTAAATGTACGATAATGTTGCAGGACTTATTAGCAAATAGTCCTAGAATAAGTTGTTAGAGCAAATAAATGCGTACGTACACTGGCTTAAGTCGATGCCCAGACCATGCGAATATGGTACCATGAAAACGAGGTGAAAGCAGTTTTGATGTAATCCTGGGTGCAAAAAGGCAAAGTTCTCAAGTGTGGCTGCGCAAAACTGATGCAAATAGGAGTTTTGTTGGCAGATTGAAGTACAAAACTTGCAACGCTGATGCTCTATCCACAGTCAGAAGAATTATCCAATAAGAACAATAGCGGCCACTTAATGTGCTAAATGCCCTATGAGCGGTCGCAAAGGTGTCCTGGTCTGTTTAAGACAGCTGCTGTTGTTGGACACCTAACGGGTTGAACAGCAAAAATACAATTGTCGTCAACTCCTCTGAATTAGAGCATCAGCATACCTTTAATGCCATCTCTTTCACCAAATATAACACTCAACTTATCATCTTCTTTTAGAAAAATATCTAATGGATAACTAAAAGTCTTTTCAACATCACTTTTCGCGTTATAGCGGTCAGAATGGTAAATAAGGCCTCCGGCTTTGTTCAAAATGAACACACTTTGAATCGCCATATTGCATTTAGCCTGCGAACAGGAACAGGCACAAAAAAGCAATAGATCAAATGTATGGAATGTATGGACAAACAGGGACACAGCCACACAGCACTGGGACACAGACGTGACATGCTTGCACGCGAGTGGTGTGAGTGTAGATGATGTAAACATACAAAATACAAATGTGTTTTAAATTCATCAAATTTTCGTCAGCAAGTAACGAAAAGCTGGAAATTTTGACGATCTGTTTCCAAACAAACAATTAAAACAAACTGTTATATATTTCTGCTATTTGAAATAACCCCTGCTTTTGTTAACCAGTCATTCGTTAGGAAATGCTTGCTTGATGGGATGGATTCTGATGAAGATGATGAATATAGTTTTGCAGAAGGTGAAAGGCCTGACCACCATGGAGGAAAACTTAAAGATATTTTGTCCGAAGTTGAAACAAAAATTCCTACTTTAGAGTTTGACGACAACGTAAGTTTGGCCGTCTGAAGTTGCAGTTTGCGACTTTGTGGTATATAAAATTGGTATCTTAGCAACACTTTCTGAGTTTTTGGAATTTTATAACTGTTCATGTAGTAATACGCCCCAGTGACCCAACTTTACTCTGTTTGTAATATATTTTGCTTACACAGACTAGCTGAACTGCACTAAAAAGGCATAAGCCCATTTAATGGTTGCCATATTGATGGCAAGTTCCAAAAATAGTGGTATTCACCTCCCTGAAATATTTAAGCTAGAGGCAGTTTGCTACTTGTAAACTCGATTTCCAGCCAGCTTTTGCATTTGAGACCTTAAATCTCCATTTATCAATGGCTGGATGGTCTGACCAGTCAGATGGCTTGTTAATGGTTCATGTAATTTAATGATCTTCAACCAAAACCTCCCAAAGCCTCTGCTTGGGTGACGGTATTTCCATGGTACTTTTAGGATGATGATGAACATGCATATGATATCTGGAAGCCACCCAATGACCTCCCACTGTTTTACAAACAATTTATGTCATATGAGGCTCCTCTCAAGCAAGAAAGTGAAGATAAGAATCAGATTGGAACAAATATATCATCTTCATTTATATCATCTCCAACAGATGCACTGGATAGCACTAGTATCCTAAATGATGTGCATGGATATCCTTCTTTGGCAACATGTGGTACAGATTCACTTGATGGTAAACTGGACCCGATTTTAGACAGTGAATCAGTGAGTTCCAGCACTAGAAAACACATCGACTATCATCAACCTTCTTCATTTATGTGCCAAACAAACATTGACTTAGTCAGTTGTTCTAATGATGAACCTTCTACCTCGAGCAAGAAGAGTTCTGGCATATGTGAAAATTCACCTTTCAAATACACAAAAGACAGTGATCAAGTCTTATATGGCCATGATCTCACTAGTAGTGTGCCAGTGGATACAAGATGTGCTGATTTAGAGCTCTCTGATGCTGGTAATGTAGAGAGTGATGTATTGTTATCCATGCAAAATGGCCATCTTGTTCATGATCAAAAATTACCATTTGAAAGAGCAAGGGAGAAATATGTTATTCCAAAAACCCAATCTCTGTCACTTTTCTCTCAATTAGAGAATCAAGTGATTCATAACAATCAGGATACTCTTAATGATGAACGATCTCCAATCTCAATGCAATCATTGGTTTCTCAAACAGAGAATCCATCAATTAGTTGTGGACTTGAGCATCAAAGTTCCATTACTTCTAGTGAAAAACTTGTTGATGCCAAACAAATATCTTCTTCAGTATCTGCTTCGATTTTGTGCCAAGCTGGCGAAGAGTTCCCCAAAATAGATGAACCAGTGCTCAATTCAAAAAATGTCGAGACAGACCAGGTCGTAGAAGTGCTTGATTCCAACGGGCAATCATATATTATTGGTGAAAGTGGTCCTTATCATGCTTTGGATTTGAATGTCCTCAGCAGAATTAACTTCAAAGAATTACACACAGCATTGGGTACACGTTCTGAACGTACAATGTCTGACCTCCTTTCCAGTACATCTTCACAAAATGAAGAACCGCCACACCAGGATGACAGTGAATTAATGTTGAGGCTATCTCACCTTTCCAAAGATCAGTTAAACGCATGTAGTAGTGTACAAAACAAGACAGACTCTGCTGTTGAAAGTTCGTATCCAAAGGAAGCGAAGATCAAAGGCAACGTAGGGTCAGCGAGGACTATTCATTCTTGGTCTCAGTTGAGCAATGATGAGAGTTCTGATCAAGAGCCTCAGACAATATTTCTTGATTTAAGACAAGAAGCGATTTTGGAGAAAGAAAAGGTAAGTTTAGAATTGCAATATACATACAGAATGTGTAAAGAATGATTTGTAAAATTTAGTGAGATGTTTGTGTTTGAAAGCAAATTTGAATAATTTGTAAGTAATACTTCATACAGTATCAATGAATTGTCTAATCTCCGCCTTGACAGGAGGAAAAACAGCACGCCGAATCCGTACAGCGAATTTTAGGCCTCACTGTGGAAAGGTAATGTGTAGTTCTCATAACCATTTACAGCTAGTACGTACGTATTCGTTGTAAAATTGGGCAATTTACAATCGTGCTCTATGGAGATTGGAGTTTCCTTTACCTATTGTAAATGACATTAAAACAAAAGATGGTACCATGTCGGTTTTTACCCATGGGTTTACCATGATTTTTTATTTACTTTAATGAAAAACTAAATGACATTACGAATATTATGGGTTCACATCATGCAGGTACAATATATCACTACGTATCTTTACTCCTGTTTCATAAAATGAATGTAACTGAGCAAGACATACTGTGGTCACATCCCAGTCTGTCTCTGTCACTCTGTCTGAAATTTCCATCAGAAGTGATGTAAGTGTCTCATGCGTAGACGTCTTTCTATTCCCAAATAGAGTTAGCTACATTTTTTAGGAAAAGGTATCGGAGACAGCAGTCAGTAACCAGCAAGAATCCAAGCAGTTTTACTTCTATTGTGTTATGCCAACTATTCAATCAGCTTAAATAACTTAGTTTCACAAGGGATTCTAGTGTAATCGGCATGCCATGACATCTTTTTCTCATGATGGTTTACTGGATCATCTTCTTACTGCGTGTATGGATTTTTTCTAAGACGGTCGTCCTATTTGGTAAAAACTATTTAAAATTGCATTTTAGATCAACTAGTTCCTCAGACAGTGAAAGTGAGAATGAATATACGAAGTTGCGTGAAATGCGCGAAAAGATCAAAGGGAATGCCAAGATAGAACCGGAAAACCACAAGGAATCTGCACACGCACGTGTCAGTATGCTGAACAGTAAGCCAAGTAGTCTGCGAGCACCTTGCAACCTTCAAAATCATCATGCCTCTACAGTGAAAAGACTTAGTAGAGACGAACTTACAGGTAGTGTACCACCGCATGCCAATACTACACATGTAAATGCAAAGAAAAACTTGAAATTTTGCCCGGTGAACCCTTGCAAGACAAGTGATGATAAAAGGAAAGCAGTAGGAGAGGAATCACCACCTTTAAGTTTGAAAGAAGATCATCATCCCCCTGTAGCAACAAGAGCAGCAGTGACGGGAGTAGAGGCAGACTCCGGTGTTTCTTCTGATGATGGATATATGCAAAATGATGAATGCATATTGAAAAAGAAAAACAAAGCGCGAGGTAGTAGTCAAATAATGACAAGGGAAGAAAGAGTTATTGGTCTGCAATTGAACCGTACCAAGTTAAAAACTCAGAATAACGTTGGTGAATCTCTTACTTCGACGGATGAAAACGCGTGTTCAGAGACGTTTACGATTTCCCGTGGTACAAATACACATGGTTCAACTTTTGATGGAAGTTACAGTTCTCCTAATGAAAGTGGGGAGAAAAGGGCTTCCTCTGACAGCGGGTTAAAGCATGAGAGTTGTCATACGGAAAGTGGCATGGGTCGCCATGAGAGTGGAGGTACAGTTGACATTCGACCGCGTGAAATTGGTGGTGTTCAGTTGGAAGGAAATCGCACTGATGAGAATAGTGATGAAAAGCATGCAATCTCCACCACCAGGGTTTTCAACAAGACTCAAAACGCAACATTCACCTGTAAGAGCGGCGAATCGAACGCTGAACAAGAAGCTGCCAGTTTAACAACTTCAGCAGACATTACGTTTAGTTTGCGGTTAAGTAGGCCTGAAAATCATAATAAATCAAACGGTTTTGTTAGACTTTCATCCGCGATGAAAAATGATGAGAGCAGGTACAAGTCTAGAGTCAAGGGTTCGGGGGAAATGCAAGAGATATCTCGGTACAAAACGAAACCTGCAAAAACTCGCAACGCCGGCACAAGCACCCATCATATCACAAACCAAGATCACTTTGCGGAAGAAACAATAAAGATGAACGGATATGTCATTTCTCGGAAACAAGAACTCTCAAACGATGTTCCAATTTGTATACAAGACTTACATAGTGTTTACAAGATTGTAGAAAATATGAAGGAAAAAAATACGAAGCAATCCCTGACCTCAAACTTGGAAACAACTCCGGCAAACAGCAGCGAAAGCAAACAGGCGAACAAGAGTAAAATGGTATGTATGCTGTATACAGCATTGCATGATAACCTATTAACTCTTCAACTCTAGAGCTACCCAGTGATAACAACAGCTGAAGGCTTTTGCTAAGGAAGCCCGGGCTTTCTGTAATTAGAGCGAAACCGCAGCTTTTTTATGCAGAGCGACGGTTTCCTTGACAATAAAGAGGTTTAGCAAACACGACGCGACTCAACGAGGACGTAAAAATGGCGTGCCACATTCATACATGGGTATGACATGCCCCTGACCGCGCCATTTTCACGTCCTCGTTGACGTCGCGTCGTCTTAGCTAAACTTCTCTAACAACGTTTGTCAATTTCGCCCGTATAAATCTAATCAATCAGGGGCCGGTTGTTCGAAAGGTGGATAGCGCTATCCACTGGATCGTGATTTTTTGTAGCCTTAGTAATATTTCCCATTGATGGTTGTAACATAAAATGACGACTTGTATCGATAGATTAAAGTCTCCAATATTTATATCGCTGACCAAAGTGGAAGTTTTGACATTTTTTGTCCAATTTTTTGAACGTTGAAAAATTCACTATCCATTGGATAGCGCTATCCAACTTTCGAACAACCGACCCCAGATGTTTATAGTGTTTGGAATTGTGCATGTGCAGTGCTGGACTGCTATTCTTTTTTTAAGAACACAAGTTTGTTGCAACTGGAAAAACCACAAAAGCAAAGAAGTCAGAAGGAATTGAAGAAACTAAAGGAGAAACTACGAACAAATATTGAAAATATGAGGCCCATTGTTACAGCAAGTGGAAAGTATCCTACTGCTTGTAATACGCCTATAATATATGACCAGGTAAGAGGGACATAATAAAGTTGGTGAAGTGCTGAACGTTTGAACATACTTGTACTCGGTTGGTTCGCGTGCGGATTTTTAGGTCGAGGCTACTTTTAACATGTTACTATAGAAACGGCACAGAAAAATTCATAGTGGTACATGAAGCTGGTTGTTGACCACCATCTGTTGTTCTCCAGCTGCGGTTACGGTTACTCACGTATTCTATTTTCACTATAGGAAGCTTCGTTTGAAGCAGCCCAACGTGGTTTACTGTCCACTGCAGAAAACCATGTCAGTCTGCTGTTGGTTATCACACTATCTGGCTGTGGTGAGATTAATCATCAGTACTGCAAAGGTAGAAGATCAGAGAATGAAGTGAACCACTATTTTGCTTTATTGTCATGGTTTCTCTACCAATGCAGTCCGTACAACAATGACGGCTCCGTCCCGTTTAACGTCGTTGGAATGCAACAAGTGTGTCAGAATGGACTGCTACAGCTCTTCATTGCCACTCGACCAGACGAGAAAGTATTTGATCCAAAAGCCGCGAAAGGGAAAAACAAAACGCATGCTTTCCATAAAGCAATCTCCAAGTATCTTTCCACGCATTCTCTGCGAAGTGTTTATCAAAACATGGAGAAAGTCTACCTCAATGGCAACATTCAGCTTGACGAGAATGCCTACAGTTCAAAGATGTTATCCACGTGTATCACTGTTGGCCAAGATTCGAATGCGGTGCAGCGTGTTTTCAACAGCAAACCGGGTTTCTATTGGGAAACGATAGAGCTTGAGGGTAGCAATGAGGCGTTCCAAAGCAGTTCATGTGACGTGAATGTAGAGAACACGGTCGTGTTTGTGCGAGCTCCTTTGTATTATCATCCTTCATGTGTGCTTGATTTGTTCAATCGTATGGAAAATGAAGGTTGCGATGTGGTTGGTTTAAGACTTACTCATGAACACGACTTTTCAGGTAAAGTACTTTAACTAATACAACGGCCATCTGTTAGCAATTCCTTGCCGCTATTCCTCTGGTATATAGATACGGCAGGTATGGCTGGTACGGCAGACTGTGGTATTAAGAACGGTTGCCTTTTTTCCGATACTTACCACCTCATAGACATTGTCCTTTAGCTTACTTTTTGTTTTATTTCGTATCAGTATTCTATGAAAACGAGGGACTAGATAATTCCTGTACATGCCCTTGAGATTCGTATGTGCTTTGACTATGAGAATCCGATCAACGTTGACAATGTTTTAACCACTAACTTTGTTGTGTTTTTTATTTTAACTACCGCAGTGGACTGGAGTGGAGAGTATTATTCGAGATCTCGCTCTGATCTGCTGCATACTCTTGCTCTAGCGGTGAAAGGTCCGTTTGCCATTGCGAAAATGAAAAATATCATTGGATCCAAGAATCCGTTGATAGACAACGGGCGTGAGATTCCGTCTCTCCGTTCTTTATACTGCTCCACCAGTGTTGAAGATACGATGTTTTATTCTCCAAGTTATTCGAATCAAGCTGCGACACAATTGGCTCGTGTCTTTGGTGGGCGGCTCGCAGAGGACGATATTGTGGCTGTGGAAGAATGTCATCGTAAAACAAAACCCTGCTCACCAGACATTGGTCTTGTTCAAAAACCTCCTGCATTTCTTGTATCGTCTACTCGAGTCGCATTCTATCTCGTCGTTTCTCCGCTAGTTCCACCTAGCTTCCTTGGCGAGCTTCTGCACATTTGCTTTGGCAGAGGCTTTGTTTTGCATGGTGCACGGAGAGTGCAACTTAGTAAACGTCAGGTGGCAAATCTTGGTTTATCACAGCTTCAGTTCACAGCATTCTGCCCTGGGAATTCTCCATTTCAAAGTCCGAGCGAGTCTCCGCCTGGCAGTCCAGTCAGAGTGCGGTCACTTGTGAGTTTAGAAACCACTCTAGCCTTGGGTAAACCAAACAAGTCCCCATCAACTATTCTTATACTGCAGAAGGAAAACGGGTTACATCATGCTGCGAGTTTGTTAAAATGTTTGCATGAATCGTTGAAAGATTGGATGGCGAGCAATTCTAGCAGCGTAGGTGATCCTGACGAAAGCTTATCGCGCATGTATCTGACCATCGCACAGTTTAACGACGCCAATTCTAAGTCCCTGTGGGGAGACATTCGCTACAAACCTGATACCCGTCTTCTCAAGCGTGCCAGAAACAGTGGATTTTCCTCCAATTCTGAATTAGAGCAAGTTTGTGTTCTTAGTTCATGCAACAAGAAAGCCATCGAACATTTTGGTATATTCCTTAAGATGCTGTACTCCGCCAACAATCCTGTTTCTGGTAATTGGGAGCTGCTTGGAATCAAGACTTTTCCAAGTCTTAGTCTAGTCCAAGCGAGGGAGGTAACTCCAGACGAGATAGGTGATTGTTCTTGGCAAAGCAACGTAAAGCTCTTGATGTCAACTTTCGTGTTCGTTTGCGTGTTGAGAGGAATCAATATCATTCGCAGGTTACAAGATTTCATGGCGTACTTTGCCAAGACGTCAACAAAGGATGGTTATGTACACGAAGGATGGTGGTTGTCTCAGACCACTGAGGTCGCCTATCGACAGTTGACTGTGTTATTTGAAGAGCGAGAACTATGCTCAGACGAGACTAACCGAGCAAACAGTAGGTTTTTGCCGCCCTTGTGCCAGAGATCGCTACCAACCTCATCGCAGAAAGATCTAAAAGCGGTTGTGAAGAAAAAACGTGGGAAGTGGTGTCATGCTGATCGCAGAGCAACATCAACGGATGAGTCCTCCACCAGTGTAGATACTTCACAATTCGTGGAAATACCGATTATACAGTCATTGCTGTTTGGTCCAAGACCACTGCCTACAGTAGCTGTGATCAAACCTTCGTGTATGGCTAACTCAAAGAAGATTGGCAATATTTTCAAGAGTATTCTTCAAGAGCACTTTGAAATCATCGCTCTAAGCATGAGGGTTTTGACTTCTGGTGAAGCGCAAGTGTTGGTACGTGACGATGAAGTGGTGAGTTCTCTTTTTTCTTTCGATGGATAGATACATTACTACAGTAGCTGTAGGCGCGTGTTATAGGGGGAGGATCAACTGGCCCAACTTAACTGGATGCGTGCAAAGTTGAGTCGCTTAGATGTACATATATTGAATGCTTGATAACTTCTTGCATAATTTTTTGCAATGCCTCTTGGTCAGATATTAAAACGTATACAATTTACAAGCTCGAACTTACCACTATAACTATGCCTTCCATACTGAGTAAAACACTGTACTATCATTGAAACATTTTATGTGTTTTCGTTTCAGAACAGCAAGGATCATATAGAGTATTTGACGTCTGGTGCGTCTCTTGTACTTAGCTTACAACGTGAGAACGCTGTGAAGAAACTGCTGGATATCCTGGGACCACAAGATCCTATCATTGCTCGCAGTCTAGATCCATTTTTTCTTCGTGGTTGTTATGGTTCTGATTCCATTCATAACGCTATTCACGGTACTATGTCACATGTAGTTCAAGACTGGGCTTGGATTTTTAAATACTACGTTAGATCAGGACTATGAGAAGGTGGCAAAGGTCATGTGGAAAATTAGGATTCTCTATGTAAATATGTGGTATATGAAAATTAAATGAAGGGATTCTTTGTATATTCCATTCAGGTTCTGAATCGTACAGTTCAGGTATTTGTGAACTGAAGATGCTGTTTCCTTGTGGTGTTTGTTGTGAACAAACTACCGATCTTGACGCAGAGCAGGTACGATAGACCTCATTATTATTGCCCGACGTAGAGTTAACGAACCCATTATGTAAAATTCTGACCCAGACCAAAAAATACCCCAGCTTGATAGAGCATCGTAAAATTAGTAAAATTGCAAAGGTTGGTTGCTAAATGTTGTAAAGTATGGAAAACATTGTCCTGCGAAGTTCGCAAGGCTATGTTTTTGTATTACACAGCCGAAATTGATATCTTTTATAAGCCGCGAAGTACAAAAATTAGCGAACTTCGTATAACTATATTCTCCTCATTTTGACATTTCGTGAGTATACTTCGCCATTTTTCTGAAGGCGGATTTCCATTCAGCGCGAAACGTCGTGCGATCGACATTTTGCGATCGCTTTCTTTTGAATTATCGGCTCTCAAGCAGAACGTATATCATTGGATCTGGTTCACAGCACATATTTCAAAAGAAAGTGATCGCAAAATGCCGATCGCGCGACATTTTGCACTGAATGGAAATCCGTCTTAATGTTTTGGCGCTGTTTTCAGCTGAGATATTTCTCCTTTTGGCTGAATCAGAATTTAGTCTATCATGCAATGCATTCATCAACGGAGACGCGTACACTATAAGTAAACCTCGTTATCGTATTTTTGAACAGAACGGGCAAAGAAAAGACTACAGGAACGAAACCTTAGATACTATAATGAGTAACCTTTGAGGGTGCATCTAGGGTTGTATTGGGAAACGCATGGGAGGTGCAAATTTAGATCACGGACGTACGGCTCGCATTAGTACGGTTTTGTATAGAACTACAAAACATTAAACCCTGTGTTGCAAGGGCAGGATTACTTGTCTGATTTGAACAAGAATTTAGAGATTTTGAAACTCAACTTTATTTCAGCATTTGAATATGTTGTCTCCCATTGGGTGCGTTCTTTTGTTTTTGCCTGCAATTAGATTACGATCTCCTCTCTAGTGTTATTTACAATCTCTGTGGACGAAGCGCAATTCTGTCCTGCATTAGGCTTTCGTGCTTGCTGACTATCGGTAATTCTTGTTTTTTAGATTCCTTGTCGTGCTTTTGATGCGACGATAGGAAAGAAAACAATGCGAAAATTAACAAAAAGTAATCAGTAGTTGTAGTCAGTTATGTTTGCTTCAAACTAGAACAAAACAACCCAGTCACAATTTGTAGTTCGTAACAATTATTGTGCAATTGAAGGATTCTGAGCATCCTTTTCCCCTTCATTACTGTGTGTTCACTCTTTTCTCATTCCAGAAACAGAAGAATTCGTTGGCGGTTTCTCATTCTCATCTTTTGTTTCTAGATTTCACTCAACAGACAGACACGACTCAATGTTTGATTAATTCTTTGGTGCAAGTCAATTGTGTGATTCTAAGCCATCATATTGTGTACGGTCGCGGTGACAGAAAGAGAGTTTCCTTAGTTGACGTCTTGGAATGTTTCTTTCTGTCGAATTTTGTTCCAGTCGGTATGAAAATGGCAATGTTGTCACGTGAGCAAGTGAGAGAATTTCTCTCGTTGACTTCAAAACAAAAGAAGAAGCAAAAGTGGGTAAGTATTTCTTTGTCGTGGTCAGAAGCCTCTTTGATTTTAAGCACAGAATCCTGGCACTGAAAAGAGTCCTTGCGTTGTTTCCTTGCATTGAATAAACTTAATAATTGTGATCTGTTCGTTCACTGACGTGTATTTTTTGCAGCTACCTATTGTACTGCAGCTCTCAGTTGTTTGAAGCATACTGAACGCTCTGTTGTTTTGGTTTCTAGGAAAATGAGCTGGTGGAAGGGCCCTGTATTATACTTGCGTTGCAAAGAGACAACGCCATAACGTGCTTTGATTCCATTACAAGAAGGTAAATACTCTTTCACCTATGTACTAGATAACCATCTTATTATACGATTGGCATTTTTTTGAAATTTGTGATCACGTGGTATTAAGTTTAAATTTCCGTTTACATTGTCTAGACGGGCAACCATAGTTTTGTTGCGCGGTAGTTTTGATTAAATCTAATCACTCAAATAGTAATTAATAACACGGTTCAAGAACACTGATCTATCTCAGCGTCATAAAAGCTAATGGTGAATTGCTATACGTGTTATGTACTGTATATAATTTTATATAATCTAAGGGTCCCAATTGTGATGTTCATGGCATCGTTTGTTTTAGTGGTGATGGGAAAAGGCGTTCAATAATGGAACATCGCAAACACATCATTTACGCTAGTACAGAAGAAGAAGTAAGTTGTCTAATTGCTAAATGTACTTAATTTTACCAACTATTTCTTCATCTCTGGACCTTTTCCTCGCAATGAGAGTTAATGTTTGATACATTTAGTTTCACAAGCTCGCCTGCATGAGTCTTTTTTGCGAAACACTTCTTCAAAATCTCCCCAAACAAACTTCACAATGGTGAAAGTGTGCTGCACAATATACAATCTAGTCTTGCAAACACTGATCTTCTCTAAAAATAATGCATCAGTTAATTTTTTTTACTCACTTTTTTTCAGGCTATAAATTTTTTGGTTTACTTCTTTGATGAATTATCACCAAATTCTGTTCATCAGATTTGTCCTATTTAACTGAAAATAGAAATTGTACGTACCAGTGCATTTTTGCACGTTAAAGTCAAAATATTTTATTTAAAGTGTGTATGTTATATGAATAAGTTGGATACTAATTTATGGAAATATATTATAAAGTATTATTTAGTTTACTGAGCGAAATATATTTATCATTTATATATGTTATGGATGATCAACATTCGCTTTTGTCGCGAGAGCACTGGAGGCAGTAGGTTCTGCATTCTCATTTCCCTATCACTTCGAATTCGTATAGGAAATAGCACGGTTCGAGAAGTATTAATGAAAAATCGCACGCGTGTTTGGCGAAATATTCGTAATA
>JAODVM010422718.1:0-25479 GCA_025400095.1 Phenganax marumi
AAGTCTGAATAACTTTGCCTCTAAACACTTACCATACTATTCATCTGCAAATCTAAAACCCTCAAACACCATATCATCTTCCAAGCCTGGTGGCGGGAAATGTGCCCGAATGCAGCTCACTGCGCAAGAAGGAAGAGGAACCCTAATCTCTTTGCCTAATATCCCAAAAAACCATCGAGCAAGCTGCCTGTATGCAACATGTCTATGTTTTTTATGTTCAGGCCCCTCAAATGCCTTTGTTCCATACTGCTGTCTGTACTGGTTCCATGCAACCTGTAACACCCAGCGGTTGAGACACACAGCTTGGAATCCAGGGTTATTGGTGATACAGTCTGGGACAGGAATCTCCTCAAACTGTGCCACTTCTTCATTTTTTGCAACAGATTCGGAGACCTCATGACAGCAGAGACATTCCTCTTCTCTGTCCATTGTCTGGCAGTGAGTGCAAGCGCACCTAAAAACCCACAATTAAGTTTTATTAGTTTATGGTAAATTTAGGCATTGCATAAATGTTTAAGTATATAAATTTTAGATCAGGATTGAAAAAAAAAGAAAATTAAGTGCTGAAATACTACGTAAGCCTTAATGTCATATTATATATGCATATTAAAACACTTTACAGTAAACGTATCGTAAACCGTTAATCTATGAAATGCGACACTATGACCTCTATGGCTATGTGAAATATACCAGCACAGTAAATTTTATACCAGTTTATATTCCCAAGTCTGTAGCATTTTCAGGCCCCGAGTGTCATGTTGATGATTCATCGATAGCCATGTTGTCTTGGTCAGAATCTGTTTCTTCAGCCGGTTTGAATGCGAACAGTTGAATCCTTTCTAGATCGTTTTCACCTTGAAACTCCCCTTCACTGTCTTCCAAACCAGAGCTTGAACCGCTATTGCTCGAAGATTCGTTTAAAAAATCCATTTATTTGAGCTCATTATAAACTTGTGTTGTGAAATATACAAATAGTGCTTTGGCTATGACTCTCAACTGCAAAATTACGTCACGAGGTGAAACTGCTGCTTAATTGCAGGTGTGCTCGCATGTATTCATGGCCGCCGCAAAATATGGCAAATTTTGTTTTTTTATTGCTCGATTTCGTGACAAGTATTTGAAGTGGAGATCTAAGACTTGGTAGGGAAGGTAAAAATGATATTATCTTTCATTTGAGCCTAAGTTGTCCTGAACAAAAACTTCCCCTTTAAGACCCAAGATTCAGGAAGTTACAATTCGCGATAGAGACGTGTTAAAACATTTGTGGGAGAGAACTGACCAATGCATTGTAAATACCTGGGTAGGCTTAGAGACTGTGAGAGACTTTATGAACCATGTGCTGATCTAAGTAAATTGGAACAACTTGTTTATAGAAGGTGGTGATATGTCTGGTTTAATAGTTGGCACTTGTGGTAGAACGGTTAAAGCGGTAGTAACGGTGTGTTTTTTTTGCAAATCACAAAGTGTGGTTGCGTGCATTGTTTATAGAGAAAGATCAAGAGCAAGAGCTATGGGAGAAAAAACTGATGGTTGTACTATTGGTGCTAAAACTGCTGGTGCCGTATAAGAGAAATGAATGAAGAACACAAAGAACCAGTTGTATGCGTATGTGGAAATAAGAAAGATGGAGAATTTTGTTGTAGATGTTATTATGAAATAAGATACGGCTGTACTCCTTTTTAATCAGAATTTTGTATAGATTGTTGTAGACTTGAATACACACTAAAACACGGTTATACTCCTTTTTAATAATTAATTGCTGTAAAAAAATTTAAGTAAGATGAATCACCTGTCTTGCTATTTACATATTTACAATAAATAGATATTAGTCCATCAATGTCATCTAGATTGAATTTAAAAAAAGTTTTTCACACTGGAAGTCGTAGTCATCATCATCATCACCATTATTGGCAATTTCGAGCACTTTTTCGAGGTCAAAACCGGCTTCTTTGTATTTGCATGCAATCTTTTCTAGCTTTTTTTGCATCATGTCTTCATATTTGTGCATGATTTCACAACTTACACTAATTATGAAGTCTACAGCATTCCACCTTCAATTAACGTCAAAATTCTCTTCCATTTCTTTGTTCAACAAATAAATGTAGGCCCACAGTCCGTGCTCTTCACAGCGTAGGTTTAATCCTTCTGGCTGTTTTTCTGTCACTACGTGGAATATTTCTTTACATTTCATCATGTGGAAAAAAGTCGGCACCCTTTCTCTTTAACATCGTCCTACACACATCTTTCGCCTCAAAATCTCTCATCCATTGTAGCGAAGTCCGGTACGGGATGTTCGCGATGGTTCTATGAGAATTCAAAGTCATGATATCCTTCAAAAAAGCCAACTTACACAGATTTTTCGGATGTCCTTCTGCAAACATGATTGACAATATTGAAGAGTTGTGACTTAAATGGGTGTAGGAGATGCAGACGCAGAGACAGAGCAGATGCAGAGCAGGCACAGATGCAGGTGCAGAACAGACTAACACATGATGATAAATGAGTGGTTGATAACACATGTTAATACATGATGATAGAAGAGTTGAAAGAGTGTGGCTTAAACACAAGTGCGTAAAGCGGAAATGATTAACAGTCGATGATAGATGAATCACATAATACTTTATTCATTAATTTCAAAACATCTTTTTTCTAATTTTTCTCATGCTTTTTTGCTAGCATCTAGTTTCTCTTTGAGTTCCTCATTCTTTTTCTTTTCATGTTCATATGCATCCCACCACAAAGCATTTTGTTCTTTTAAGAGCCTTATCATTTGCGCTTGATCGTCCAGAGTGCTTTGATATCCTTCGATCATGCGCGTTTGGGTTTTCACTATGGTTTTAAACTGTTCCTTTGTCACACCCACCATCGCTTTAGCTGATGTGTAAGGGCGTGTAACGTGTTTTATAGGTGTAAATGTGATGGCTCTGTTTCCTTTAAACCTACCTTTGTTACGTTTTGAATATGAATTATTTAATCATTAGAAGAATCAATTAAAGAAGAAAAATATGCTGTGCGTTAATGAAAGACGCGAAGTAATTTTCAAAAGAATTACTCACATGTTGGATTGTAAGTGCTATACAATTAACAACCGAAAAATATTGCGCGAGGTGTCAGTATTTGAAATTAACTGTGGTATGACTTATACATACCAGGCATACCACAAAAAATGGCTGAAAAAAGATGGTGTCATTAATTACCAAATAACACATATACATGGATTACGGATTGTAAACAAGAAAAAAGATCAAAATTTTTTACTGAAAATGAAGTCATGTTTTACCTAAAAGAACATTTTAATACGTCAGCAGCATTTGTAGCTCACAAAGGTGGTACAATAAAAAAGGACATACTTGGTACGCTAGGTGTTGCCTCTATTAATCTAGAAGTGTTGGGTTGTACGAAATACAAAACTTATGTCACAGAATGTCTTTGCATGGACGCACGATGTTGTAGATATCATAAGTTTCCTACAACTCATTGTAGCAGATATGAAACGATTGCTTTCGTACGCGTATATATTGTTGGATTCCGATGTTTTCTCTAAATGCATCAAGTATGCTGCTCTGTGATCAGGTGTCAACTGCACAACTTTTGCAAAGAAAATTTTGATATTCTTTCAAATAGAAATAAGATATTACAAGCAACAGATGTCGTTTACACGAATCAGTAATTCCGCGCCTTCATCATTTGCAACTGAATCTGTTTCATTGTCACTAATTACTGCAGCACATTCTAGGTCCTCTGAAAAGAAAGAATCACAGACTTTCTCCTGCATGAACAGTCTTCCTAGTTTGACACATTCTTGGTGAGTAGGGTTATCATATACAGTTTTTTTATATTGGGCCATGTGTTTCATTAACTTAGCTAAGCTCTCTTTTAAGCCCTGGTCTTTCGATTTATCAAACGAATTAAAATAGGTCACAATTGCATGTCTCAAAGCGGTTGTCCCAGCTCTAACAGAAGTTTCACGCTTGAAAAGGTTTATCACGTAGCTGAAAATGAGCTGCTAGAAGAAAATGGCTCACCTTTGATAGATACAAAAAAGTATTTGTGACTATTGCCTGAATGCAACGCGACTCGTTTGTTTCAATACGCTCTTGAATAGTAAGTCAACATGTCATCTGAAGAAACTGGTACAGTCGCTGGACCATGTTTGCCTGCAGTGTGGAAGTCAGTTTCTAGAATTGTAACCTAGCTGGTTTCAGGGAAATTAATGATGTTCAAACCCTTTGATGATTTCTTATTGAAAACGCCATCGCGTTGTTCGTCGTGTATTTGTAGTGCTCGTAGTTCTTTCGACCTGCCAGGCACAATGGTCAGAAATAACTGAATGATGAGGAAATCATGCAAGCTTCTGGCTTGCTTTTGACCTGACGTTTCCTGTTGCTACGCAAGCTACGTAATGCATCTAGAATGTTGGAGTGATAGAATACATGTGATTGGCCCATCAAGCCTTCCCTAGATTGTTTGGAGAAAAGCGCTGTCTCTCCAGTTGGTGTTGGAGTGCCGCAGATGGAGAATGGGTTCAATCTGCGCATTCACGTTTGTACACCTTCCCCTAGGATTGTACTCCACGGTGCTGATCAGAGCCCCTAGAATTCTGCTAATTGTTAAAGGTTTTAACTTGCATTCGTCCTTTAAAAAATTCATGTGTTTCAGCACTAATTTGGCGTCGTTTCCTCAGTAAAAGTGACAGAAGTCTCTAAACATGCATAGATTTAACGTAGAATAGAAATTATTGTAACCTTTTCTCCAATTTCCGCAAGGTCGTTTGGGCTAAAGCAGGACTGTCTCGATTTAAGTTTTCAAAACTTTAAGGAAAGAAATGTCGCCATCATTAAATTTTAAAACTGCTAGATATGTAGCGTGGACTACTGTTTCCTGTTCCACAAAAGTAGACTTTAGACATCTGCCCCAGATGACTCCATTTAGGCATTCATTAGTATTTATGTTAAAACATGTGTGGATTTGCTCAAGAGCTCACCGGGAAGGGCAAGTAATATAGTATTTTTGTTATTATCACGACATTTTCTTGGTCAACTCATGCGCAACTCAAAAGAAAAAGCAGCCATTTCTTCGACGGAAATATTTATCTTACAATATCATACTGAACTGCGATCACTTCTCCTGATTCTGCACAAATACAGTTATTTGGAATATTATATTGAATATGTCACAGACAAGTATTCCCAAATTTAGAGTGGCTATCTGTGCATATTATTCACAAGCTGACAACAACAAATTTAGCGAACAACGATATTATTCGAGCATAGACCCGCATGAAAGTGGTGAAGAAGAGTTGAACCGTGTGATAAAGCAAACAAGACCATAGACAAGACAAGAAAATAGGACAAGAAAATAGCATCTTTCATGTTTGATTTTGCCCTTAGATATTTTCGCTTTGAGTTTGCGTTTGATTTGCACGCTCAGTCACATGCTAGTGTCCATGCTTTTCCACGAGTTTGAACGACTGGCGATCATATGGAAACCACTTATATTTTCAACTATGACTGACAGCTTTTCGAGTGAAAACAGCTGTTTTTTCGACGATTGACGATCGAGCGATTAGATGGAAACCGGGCTTTAGCCAAATCCTCAAACATATTGGCACAATCAGCTCAACAATGGGTGTGGGAATACTACTCTTGTGTGTTGGTATGTTTGACTTTCTCTTTGGTAACCACACTAATTGTCCTTTCCTTTTGGGCGAATATGATGCTGTGTGGATTAGTTTTTGTGAGGTGACATTAAACTGAGATGCTTTAATAGCCTTAGCCATTTCTTCCACACTGTTAAGATTTTCTCTCATTGCCAGACCATAATAATTTTGCAACACATCTATTTTAGCATCAGTGAAACGACATTTACCAGATATTCCTTTTCCATCTGAGAGTTTTCTGCCTATAGTGGAACATTTTAGTTTCCACAAGCTCCTTCCAACTCTCTTCTGTACGTGTGCCCAGTATACTCTAATTTGTGGGGGATACAATCCTCTTCATAAGGTTTACCTTCCAAGATAGACTGTATGTAGCTGAATTTCCATCCCCAAGCGTATCTTTATATGTTAACCCTCTCGTGGCAACTGATCTTCCAAAAATCTTTAGTGCACCAGCCATTTCCATTTTGCAAGAGCTCCCTGCATGGTTGATTTTGCATTGATGTGTTGCTTTCCATTCTTTGTACTTTGGATAATTTTGTTTCATGTTCCACTTAGTACACTGCTGGAATTTGTCTGACGAGGTTTCAACATCAAGGCACTTCTTTATATCATGAGCAATTGTAGTAACAACACCATTGTGGGAGAGAATATCCTTGTTTTTGCTAAGTACCTTCTATGGAACTCCACATTCTGCATTGTCATTAGCTACCATTTCTTTTACAATCATAGCATTGTTTATCATGCTATCTTCAGCACATTGCTTGACAACAGGCAAGACCTTTTCTTTCTGTATTTTTGTGAAGTTAGTACGCCTTGGTAGGGGAGGCATATTCATAACCTTGCTAAAAGTTTATCATGGCATTGTGTCCTTTGCCAATATCCCTAAAAGCCAGAACTGCTCTTGCATTGACTTCAAATGGTTGGCCTTGCTTTTTTGAAGTATTGGAGCTATTGAAGCATACTTCCAATCACAGCCCACATACTGAATAACAATTTAGTGGGAATAAAGATGTTTTTTTTCTCATGTCAGTATGTGATTTCATGAGGAGGGTTTTAGCAATGTCAGTGCACCAGAAAACCAGCGCAAGAAAGCCTCGATACACGAGAGGGCCCCTACCATATTTGGTGTGGCTACATTTTTGCATGGACAAGGCAGAGATGCTTTAACATTTTCAGTATTAAACCAAACCCGTGGTCAAAGCTGTTTGATACGTGATAATTCTGGCTGGATAGGTTTATTTATTCTTTTCAGACATGTACTGTATCGCCTGTGGCGTCTATGCCATTGAGGAGTCGTTCTGTCAACGATTTTAAGGAACAGGTATTTAGTAGAGTAAAATTTTTTGGCACAAAAATATCATAACAGCAATGACGAAACATTGTCTCTCCAGGGTTGACAACAGTAAAAAAGTTGCTGAATATTGTTATAGGGCAAAGCCATCAACGTGTAAGTTGTGAACCTTCCGGCACGTAGCCGATGTTGAATTTTATATTGTCTATTAACTATTGTAGCGTCATGTATTTTGCATCTATTATATGGCCATTTGGCCACTACTACAGTACTACGGCTGTTTTGCCCATGCGGACGGAGTGCACAGTTTCTTTCTTTTATATGTTTGAGCTTCTGCTTACAAGGTAGCAATATATTCATGGTTGTCACCTAGAGTTTATGCATACAGATATGACGATATATTCCTGGCCTCTCAATGGGCATATTATATGCACATGCACCCAGTGGTAACCATGGCGGTAACTGACTGCACAAACTCCATGCAAATTGATGCAATCCATTATTTATGTTACCAGGGGATGTTTTCAGTCCAATCAATTGTGCTTTTTCCAAAAGTAATACAGTAAATGCACATGAATAGAAGCTGCAGTAATCTATTTTGCCAAAGGATTACTTTTCTACATGTCTTGTATATCAATAGCATAATAAGCATTCTCTTTATCTTCATAGTACCAATCTACAATCTTGGACTAGACCTGCAGAATCCTCCTCAGAGATATGATAAAGATTATTTATGTAGATCCGTCATTTTCATCAAGAAGTTGTTCAAAATTCAATTTCAATTCCTGCTCTGAATGACAATTATAAGTTACTTGCACCAATGTCTGATCAAAATAAGAATTCTTGTTAAACTTCATTTCAGGATGCTAAAGTTCATGTAAGCATTTGGTAAGTTTCACCTATGATTTTTTAAGATTAAAAACCTCTTTTTCCACAGTCAATGTTGAGCATCAAATATAGGTGACTGAAAACATTGCAGAGTTGTTTTCAACAACGATTGGAGGCAGGAAATTCAGAGTATAGTAACAGATTTAGATTTCCACAATTGTACCAATGGTCATAAAAATTCTTTTAAATAGTATATTTAATTACAATGCATGCATTCATTACTACAGTAGCCTATAATATCACTGTCTATAGCATACTTTCTAAATTCTCCAAATTTTGCTTTGCCAATAGAGCCATCCATTTGTTTGTGCTGTTTTCCGCACCATAAGCAGTGGTTAATTTCATACATAACAAAGCTATCTTTTTTGAATTTTTCTGTAGTATCGTTCCAGTTGTACACACTTCTTAACCAGTTAAAATGTACCGATCTTCGGAAGCTTGTCTGTCTGAGTATGTAATAAAACCGTTTGCAAACCAAACTTAATTGCAGCAGCATTGAATTGTCTTCTTTCAACAAAATTTTGAAAGATATTTTCAAGCACTAAGTTTGGTAGCATTGTAAAATTAATGGCAGATGTTTTGAGTTTCTTTTTTTTTGCTTTGATTTCTTTCCATTACACTATATGTTCTCTGAAATTAGAAGTTTGGAATTAGTTATGTGTAAACTTTGTGAAATTTTGGTCATGATTTGTGAAACTTTTAAAGATATTTTTGTGCAATAGATATTTATGTTGAGAACTAGTTACATGGCAAAAGATTTTACATGTCCCAATTGCAGTAAACTGTGTCTAGCATTTGACCAAATAAAGTAATGAAAAGGGGTACATTGAATCTGGGGTTTTCGCCTTATACCAAACACATTTCTGTCCCCATCGCTCAAAGTTTTCCTCCATATATAATTGCATAGGAAGCCATCATCATTCGGTAAGCGAAGGAGACTCGGTACCTGAACTTGACCCATATCTGCTGGTCGATCCCCACTAAAGAAAACGGCTTTGAAGTAAGCTTGATCGCGAGCAAGGAGAAACCTTTGGATAGGAGTGATAACCGGACTGGCTAGCGCACCCTCAATGTGCTGGGGGAAAAGCACAATACAAAAAATTCGTAATCACGATTTCCAATCCAAGTAAATGCCCAAGTTGGCCCCACGTTGAAGGCCCCCATTCAGAAGCAGTTTTTTTCATGCCCATTTGTTTAGGCGTTGTTTTTCTCAGCGTAGTCGGTGGGCTTGGTGATCTAAGCAGTCTTTCCGGTATCGGCGGCGGCGGTGGTTTTGGTTTCCTTGATTGTTTAGGAACTTTATACGGGACTAACGGCGGCAGCGGTGGTAGTGGTTTCGGTTTACTCGATAGTGTAGTTGAACTAGTAGACGGTGATAATTTCGGTTTACCCGTCAAACTAGTAGGCGTTGGCGGACTGGTAGGCGTTGCAGAACTAGCAGACGTTTTTTTTTACTCGGTGTTGCTGGGCTGGTAGGCGGGGGGTTTTTGACGGTAAAACGTAGATTACACGTGCCTTGTATAAAATATTGGGATGCAGCAAAGCAAACGTATAGTTTAAAATATATGCATGTATTATTATTTTATCACCCGCATACAATTTCGTTGAAGCAATCGGCTGAATCAACTTATCCATGCCACTTCTCAGCGTGTTTCTTCCTGAATATATATTATCATTTGAGACATATTAAATTTTTGATGAACAGCGGTTATATGATTAATAAATTTGATTAATAGTAATCAGATTAATGTGCTCGACCGTTATATCCGACGAGACATCATCCTGAATAACACATCAGTATAATTTCGAAACAGAATAATATGGGACGATAAACGAATGCGGCGGTGGAGAAGGTGGGTTAAAATGTTTCATATCTGCACGCATGAAACGTGTCGAATAAGGTGCATAACGTTGCGCCAACCCTGGAATTCCACAACTGCCACTGCCCAATAAGACGCGTTTTGTCAAATCTTTTTTCAACTTTTCAATATCTGGCGGTGACCCCATATTGTACTCTTTCAATTCAAACACGTAACCGGTCAAATCATCGTCCGGCCACGCCAAGACATCTCCAGAATCAAGACACGGTATAAATGCCCTGCTACAAGAAATAAGAACCCCTGCCTTGGTAACATCGGGAAAACAAACAATTCTCGTACGATTATGTTTAAAAACGATCCCCAAATTCCCATCATTTGGTATCGTATAATTTTTCCTGGTAAAAGTCGTTAAAAAATGACCAAAAAAACTACATTCATCGTTTAATTTTTTTCAATATAATTACAAACTACAAATCTAAATTACATATATATGTGTAATTCGTTTAATAATTTTTAATTGAAATATAACGTTTTTTTCATTCGTATAAAACTTACATTTTAGGTTTTTTCGTGTCCGTCGACCCAAAACCACCGTGAATTCCGCCAAAATTTTCATTCAAAACAGATTTTTCATAATACACGAGTCTCAACTTACGATGAACCACAGCATTCTGATATTTTCTATTAAATTCGCGTTCTTCGCATTAAGGTGGGCAACAGCATCATGTAATCCAAGTTGCAGTTTATATCTGAGCCAACAAATGTTTGTTTCGGCAACCATTCCCAAATCATCCCATTTAGACACTCATTCTGATTTTAGGTCTTGCCATCTAAACACCTTGACAAAAGCATATCTTCACTTAACCTCTCAAAGATTGGTTTTAATTGCATAGCAATATTTACAGGCAAGGCAGCTCCATGTTTGTAAGTACTTGTTTTATTAGCCTTGTCAGCCATATAACCACACCAACTGTCAGGACCTTCTGGACAGTGAGCATGCAGAGATCGCTTCTCTGTGAATGCACAATAAAACAAGCAAGCATAAATGGCTTTCTTCATTCCCTCAAGATTGCCAGAATTACTTTGCATTGCTATTCCATAGTAATTTTGCATCTTATCAATCATTCAATCTGTTAGTTTTCCTTTTGCTCCTAAACCCTGTTTCTCTTTTCTCGTTTTCGCAAAGCTGTTCCCAATCGCGTCTGTAAGTGGCCCACACATTGTTCTCAACAGTAATACCTTGATCCTTGTATGTCTCCTTTACAGTATCAAAGCTTTTACTGTCACCGTCACCAAAATACTTGTCATATACTAATTTATGGCTTTCTGTTGAAAGCTTAAAAATTCTCAAGCTCTCTCAGGTTCCATTGCTGGTGCTGTACCTTGGTAATTAGCCTTGCATGTATCTTGGTGGTCCTGCCTCCATGCAGCATTTTGGGGGTGTTGTTATCATCTTCATGTAGTTTACATTTTCTGCATACTTGCTAAGTGCCTCAACATCAAGCACCTTTCCTGTATCAATGCTGATAACACTAACACACCCATTCAGAGAGGCAAAGCCTCCTCTGCCAAGTGCCATCACAGGACACTCCACATTTGACAAGACCATCTTTAAAGTTTGGTTTTAAACCATTAAGCTCTTTAGCAGCAGTAACCATTGTTTCCATCGAAACTTGTTTCGCAGTCTTAAGCAGTGCTTTATTGTGGTGAGCATATGGAGTTGGTCTAAAAGGACTTGGCATGTTCATCAGACCAGAAAACCGTTTGGCTGCAACACGTCCACAACCAATGGACCTTAGTGCATGCACAAACCTCCTATTTACTTTAAAATAACGAGATACCCGGCATGAGGTAAAAATCTCGTTTTTCCTACCGCAAGAACAAGGTAGGCGAAGATGAGAGGTGCCCCCTTTTTGTTTTGAACACATTTCACTCAAAATAAGGGAACATTCAAAGCATTGTTTGCATGGTAAAATGCCGTATACAGCAGACAAAATTGTCACATCAACAAATCGAATCCCAGCGTTACTTGATTTATCCCATAGATAATCCATCACCGTCAATCTTCTGTCGCTTTGAAGGATTTAATTTCCTAGACGATGCTGAGAGTCGTTTTCCCTTTCGCTGTTCATTATGGCTAAAATCACCACTGTTGTTTGACATGTTTTGTTGCTGTGTGTGCTGATTACCATGAAATTTTCTCTTCTTTGAATAACTAGACAGTTTAGAAGGCAAACAAATTTTAAAGAGAAAATTTAAATTGTAAATGAAAAAGTCCTTTGCTTGCAATCACAGTTGAGATTAGTTTCTGAAACCACCGTACTCATAGGGAATACTTAATGTAAACAAGTAATAAAGGTTCCTGGGTGTTCCACTCAAAGAATTCAGGGAGGGGAGAGTGGAAGTATGTTCTTTCAAAACCAATCGGTAAGATTTAAAGTAAATAATCTGTTGCTAATGTGGTTGCTAAGGGAAAAATAGCACATTTGTTTGAAAATTCCCATTTTTCTCAATTTCATAAAACAATACAGTTAAATGGTTTTATCAAATGAAACTATGATGAATAAACTTGCAAATTTGCCACTTTCAAAAAAGTGAAAATCAAGATTTTGAGTGGAAGACCACCTTAACAAGATTTTGATTCATTAAATTCCTTAATACTATATAAGGAATTAAAGAATCAAAACACATGCCATTCATGTTTATATACTTACTATATAAACATGTTTATATACCTTATCTAAATAAGGTAGCCGTCTACTAGCACACCAAACAGAAACGGTTAGTTAGATTTTCATGTACAATTGCACTTTTATCAAGAACTCACGATGACGAACTAGGAACGGTTAGTTTAGACGCAAGGCGAGATTTTCGTGTACAAATGCACTTTCATCGAGAATTCACGCTGATGAACTAGGAATGGTTAGTTTTGATGCAAGGGGAGATTTTTGTGCACAAATGCACTTTTATCAAAAATTCACGATTACAAACTAGAAACGGTTAGTTTTGACGCAAGGCAAGATTTCTAATTATTGGAAGAATATGAACTCTTTTGTCGCTACTTACATTGAAGTATTATTCGAGAATATCCTCATGCCACTGACACAAAGTACATACTGCAATGCAATTAATTTTAATTTGAAATGTTCTGTTACCAAAAAAAATTAATTTTTAACTGGTTAAATCATGGAATCTGCACACAAAAGAAACATAGACTTTTGTGTGGATAGTCCTAACACAGGATGCTATCTATTGGCTTGTTTGTTGCTCTACTAAATTTCTCTTCTAGTAATTAATCTTATTTACCCATCAATCTTGAGCATAATGTAGAAATGATAGAACAGGGTTATTTATTAGCTGTTCTTTCGCAAACAAGTGATATTATTAATATTTTACTTAATAATTCTTTTTATTGTATAGACATGAACGTTATATAGAGTTTTTCGCCACTGAGAAAAATCGTATTTGAACACACCTAAAAATACGATATTTTTACGTGTAAAAATATCATTTTCACAAGCCAATCAGAAGCCGCATGGCAAATATGTTTGGCCAATCAAGTGATGTTGTAACGTGCTTGAATTGCAGTTTGTTTATAACACTCATGTTTATATAGTTGCTTGGAAATATGGATTTTATTTCTCGTGTTGAACAGAATATTGCTTACGAGTGAGCTACGCTCACTCGTAAGCAATATTCTGTTCAACACTCAAAATGAAATCCATATTTCCGCGCAGACATATAATATTCTCTATTTCAGTGCTATTTACCCATTGTTCTTAAGCATATAATAATATAGATATAATAGTAATGTTCATAAAAGATAGAACAGCATTAGTTTTTCTTTTGCAAACAACTGATATTACTAACTAAGATTTTACTTAATTGTTCTTCCATACTATTTACACATCAGTATTAGCATAATACAGATATAATAGTAATGTTCTTAAGAAATAGAATAGAGTTGTTAGTTGTTCTTTTGCAAACAAATGAGAAGCATTTTGTAAAAGTATTAATTGTCAGTTTCGTGTCTACGACCTCACCTCCTCAATAAAAATTAAGAGTGAAGCCAATCTGCTCGCTGCTTGGGTGACCAATTGCATTCGCCCGACGATTCAAACCAGCAAACTATTTCCCGTAATGGGGCTAGGAAGTGCTCCGGGTCCTTCATGATGGCAGGTAGCCAGTACGTTCGCGGACTACCATAATGAATGAATATCTCCTTAGCTCTTTTCGCTGCAGGTTTGTCACTTCTTGCTCGGACAATCAAGGTATTGCCAACTTGATGGTATTTGCTGTTGCACATTCGTAGCATTTTGTCCTCGGCGTTTTTATAGTCTGTGTGTGTGATCTCGCTGTGCCAAGCCTTGTTCGACAGGTCTTGTACCTCCCAGAGGGCTTCAAGAACACCAGGCATATTTGCAAACCGACCAAGACTGTAGCCGTCTTCGAGTTCGGCGTCAAAATACGCATCCCGTCTGAGCTTGTGAATCGCGTACATTTGAGAGGAATTTGAGTCGTCAAGATTGGTCTCAGACGTGTTTGTGCTTGCCTATGGTGTCGTTGTGCTCTCGTATCGAGGCCGTACCCTGTGTCTGGGATGGTCGATTTATTTAGCCTTGAAACAAAGAGCTTCGCGTACCTTTGACGACTACAAGATGCAAAAGAATCTATTGCGCAGCTGGCTGTCCGTGAACTCGTCATCGTGGCCTTCTTGTGTTTTCCGTGCCTTGAATTGGTGAGAAGGTGGCAGATTGGCAATTTCCACATACTTGTCGTAATGCGTTTTGTTGACTTTCCACACATGTTGCAATTCCCCAGGCCTGAAGAGAGGAATGATGGTATGAATCAATACATGACTGAGTTGAAATCAAATAGTCAAGTTAAATTCATAAAAAATACGCCATCTGAGTAAGTAGGACTTGTTGTATTTGGGTCAACCTAAACTAATAAATACGGCCATTGCGGTCGTATTATTTGACTGTGGTATGACTTTGTTTCAGACGGTGTACTTATCAAGTGCCATATCTAATGCATAATTTTTGTTGTTTTCATATTCAATGTTAAGAGTTATTCATTAAATACGGCGTCTGAATCAACTCATGTGCCGACGTCCAATCAAATAGTAATAGATACGGCACATGAAAAGTGCGCCGTCTGAACCGCGGTTAAATACACTAACCTTTAAAAATATAATTTGGAATTTTTATCCTAGCAATGCTTTTTGCCATCAAGTGTTGTTGTTTTTGTTGAAGTGTTGCTAACAAGCAAGTTGTTGTGCATTTCCCAAAACTTCCACAACTTTTTAGCTCAAAGTCAGTTTTGCTTGGTGCAGTAGTGCTAGTATTGCTACTACTACTGTTAGCTAATTTTCATTATTATTATTATTATTATTATTAATATAAATAATAATAATAATAATAATCATTGTTATTATTACCATTAATGGTAATATTAGATAGAGAGGTTCAGATATGACTTCCATTATCAATACGACTACCATTTGCCAAGTTTAACCAACGAGATGCATCTTTTCTAATTGATTGGCCATTTAAATAGAAGCTTAGAGGTAGCAAAAAGTAGTGGTAGCAGTAGTGGAAGTCAAATGTAAATACCATTGGTAGTTCATTTGAAACAAAAATTACATGCAGCACTGTACCTGTACGGATAGGTAAACACCTCCGAGGGAAGGTTGAAAATTCCAGTTTCTCCGATATCGATTCTTTCATCTCTTTGTTGACTTCCACCGTGATTCCCTGGTCGTAGAGGGATATTGTGTAGCCTAGTTCGCCATCGCCTCAGCCAAGTACTGCAATTTGCCGTCGCCATGCTCTGTGACAATATTCATTAGCCGTCTGCCGTAGAAGTCTTTCATCACAAGCAGCTCGCCTTTAGGATCTCTTGGGGCTTCCAGGTAAATGTGGTGAGCTTCAAAGGTTATTCTCCTAACAGCTCGTAAACACTCCACTCCCAGATGCCGACCAGATGCCGAGTGAGTGGTGTTTTCATCGTTGTACTGCCTTCAGCTTGCTTGTAGATGCGCATGGCGAAAGGCCTTCTCCGGCAAATTGTGATGCAACATTCTAATGTGCAGGGTGGTCTCACATGGCTCCAAGAGTTTTGCCAACACCTCGTATTCGCTTTGCCGTGTCGACAGCCGCCGAGTCGCCATCGTAAAAGTGTATTTTTTTCCGACTTTTGTATTCCGACTAGCTCTTCGATGTCTGGTTGGTGTTGTTCTCTTTGCCAAGACATTGGAAGTGGTTCTTGTAGTTTGCGCTCGTGGAGGTACTGCTGCAAGTACCTGATTGTGCAGTCTAGCATGCCAGTATGACATGAAATGCTGAATGTCGGCGCGCTGAATAGAATTTGCAAAGTATACAGCGTTCTGAAGGCTGGTCACTCCCAATCCAGAATACTTTGCTCGCAAGATGTGCACGTACGACTCTTTGAGGTCGTAATGCATTGGCCTATTGCGAAGGTCCAGCAGCTCTTTGTCCTCCGTCTTGATGACCGTTTTCAATGTATCATGATATCTGCAAGTAGAAATCAATTACCTCCTTTATAGTGACATTCATGAAAAAATTTTTCGCCTATTTCTGTGGATTGCATGGGTAAGAGCAGTGCAACTTTTAGTACGAAATGCAGTGCGAAAAAAGAAATTCGGTGCAATTTTTCAAAATTTTCTTAAATAGATTTCTGCCAATAATATTTTAACTGAAAACTAATGTCCGTTTACAAAATTATTTTTCGTGCATGGCCTTTTTGCAAATTATTGTACGATCACCAAAGAGTTTATTTATCCTTCACGTTGAATTTTTTCATGTGTATTATCAATAAGAAATAGTATGCTTTCCCAGGGTGCAACTTGGAAAAATACTCTCGCAAGGTTTTTAAAGACCTGCAATTTTTTTTATAGTCTTTGAAATATGCACTCACACTTTTGTGCATGTTTTTTTTCCAAATTACACTCGAAACCTATACAACATAAAACTTATCTATCTAAAAATACCACTACTTACTTGTCATATCGTTTCTCGAACTCTAGTACTGCCGTGCATTTGTCGCAATTACAGTTATCCAGACAATGAGCGTAGTCCTCGTACTTTCTCTTCTCAAATTCCTCGGCAAGCTCTTTGAGTCGACTCGTGCATGTCTCTTGGTCAAATTCTTTCTCTTCACTCTTTTCAGGTGGCGGCAAAACTCTTTTACGGATCACGACGCCAATGAGGTGCTGCACACAGTTCTTGACTTTGTTGACCATACCTTGCAAATATAGGATGTCTCAAAGGAATTTACCGAGATCGCTGCCATGATCTGGAATGGGATAGGTTTCACACCATGTCATCTTTAAACCGGTAACTATGTGTGGTTCCAGACTTTCCCACCTGTCCATCTGGTGTCAAAATTTTAGCAGTTCATCTTTGTTGGGCACAGGCGATGCTCGATCTGCATCGCTCAACGCCCTTACAACCTTCAACAGCTTCTCTTTCATATCTCGTTTCATTTGCAAAGCAAGTTTCTTTCACTGCAACTGTTCTTTGCGATGCCTCAGCAGCAGCGAATGATGTTCTTCTTCGCGATGCTGTGTGGTTGGGGGTGGTGGGGGTGGTGACAGTTGGCCTAAGCCTGGTACTGTTTCATTGATATCAGGCCCGCGGAAGAACTGGGAAAAGGCGATGGTGCTGGAGGGGACTGCTGGCTGTCTTCGTCGTGTGATGGAGCACGCCTTTTGGATGATTTCAAACTACTGCAGCTTGAATTCTCTTGCATTTCTTTTTGCTTCTTGGCGCAATTCCGCTCCTGGCGTTTGGACATCTTCTCTTTGCGCAGTACTCCTGTGCTCGCCCTTCCCAGTTCTTTCAAGCTTCGCGTGCTTTTTGGGGGTGGAGTTTTGCTAGCTGTGACCAAAATATGCAACATGAATTGTGCTATTTTTCCAAAAAAAATTTCCGTGGCGGTGGCTTTACCCTCTGTTCTACCTGCTGCAATGGCCATCCTATCATCGGCGCTAGGCTTTGGAACAACTAAATTACTTGAAAAATTCACAGGCAAGAAAGGAGGTTGGTTTGGATAAACATTCGCAGGCATCTTTCCGACATTGAGCCCAGTTCCATTTCCCATGTCCTATTGAGATGGACAAATATATGAGGGATTCATTCAAACGAGACATCGCAGATAAACTAGTTATAGAGAAGGTAAGTAGTAGGTTACCCCCCTCACATTATGGGGATCAGAGGATGCCGACAAGGATGTCACAATGGGAAAAAATAAAGAAACACGTGCACAGCGTTCATAACGGATGTTACACAACAGGTTAACATCATCAAGCACATGCACAGCGTTCGTAACAGATGTCCACAAGGTAAATATTTTTAGAGCATTCGTAACGGATGCGAATGAGATTTTAGAGCATTCCTGACGTAGGATAGTGACATTAGAACAGAATAAAGTTTATGTAATATGACTGGAGACAGCACTGCTAGGAGAATTATTACAAGAGATTATTACAAATATTGGAAAAGCAATAAGATCAGTCTGATGAACAACATTTATTCTGATAATAAATGATCGATACATTTTTCCTGTAAAATATGTTACACGGTCAGTTTATGCTTCAGTTCATAGACATATGTTATTTAATCCATCAGATTTTTGAAACTCGTATATCTTTTGATATCGGTATGAATTCCATATAGTCTTATGTAAGATAAACTAAACAGCTGTTCGAAAATTCTTCGACATTCGAGAGTTGGCTTTGGGCTCTCGAGAAGTTTCATCCCTTCGAAGATTCCTTCCCGTATACGCTCGTGATCGGCAAGTTCTTTTGCTGTGTTTGAAAAGTCAACCCATCGCTTTTCCTCGTTTTTGCACTCTGGTCCGAAATTCTTTCTATCGTGTGTACATCTTCTCGTTTTGCATTATATTGCAGTTTGTTAATTTTTTATGGATGAAATTAGTAGCAATTGACTCTGTTGGAGTCAGGTTTTTCAACTCATGGATTTCTTCACCATACATTTGTTGAGCCATTTTTTATTATATGTATTCAATCTTTCTAACTGCAAAATTAAAACCGAATCAATGAATGAGGCACTTCAAATTGTCAAATTAATATCCACTATTGAATAAACTATTCTCAATGGGTTTTGTCGCTTCGCCAAGACAAGTACTTTTTAGTGCAAAGTTTCTTCGAAACTTTGCAGTATTGTGATGAGCGGCGAAAATTCAAACGAGTCAGTCAGTCAGTCACTCATTCATAGTGTAAACTTTCCGGGGGGAGTGGATAAAATTTATGTTCGTAGTGATGTAGTACTTTGTCAGTGTTTTCAAGACTATTTAGGCTACTTGAGATGCCTTGTTCAGCTATTGTTTAGTCCTTTTTGCTAAATTGAGAAACATTGCGAAGTATCATTGTCGTTATTGTAAATTTATCACGTTCGCTTTCGTGGTATGCATGTCGAGATGCAACAATATTTACCCCGGAACACCCGATTCTTTCCCCAACAACGTAAATGCGCATGTGCCAGTGGGTTAAACGTCAAGTCTCAAGAAAGTATTTCTTTCCCGTTGTAATGGCGGAAGTTGCAGGAGTGAGTATAAGATAAAAATACCATGCGATTTGAAGTTCATTTTGAGAGCTTTATATTTTGCGAGGATGCTGTTATATAATGGCAAAACAAGTTTAAGTTTTTTTCTGGGCACCAATGGCGAACGAATTACCGGTCAATGAAGCGAATATTCGCAACTAAAGTCAAGTAAATTCGAGACAGTCAGCGACGAGGTCAGCGATGAAGTTTCGTGAATGTGTAAAGGCTGCAGACCTGCGTTGTAATAATTAAAACAATTATCAAAATGCTGACATTTAGAAAGCAATGGCATTGTGCTGGGGTGCGTGTATTACTGAGATCTGTGCTAATGTCGTTCCAATTGACTATAAAATTGTACAGTTTTGCCGTTTAAAATCTTATGTTCGTGGTATTTCTTGCTATCCTGATATATTTGTTGGAGCATTAGAAAATGTATCTGCAGCATAAAACAAACAGCAAATGTGGAGCGACATCCAACTACATTAATGATGATAACTTGCCCTGCACAATAGGCGAAGTAAAAACGTTTTTGATGAGTAATATATATTGTCAGCTAATAAGATAATCATTACTACTTGCCTAAGCATCTAGAAAGAACTGAAATTGCTTTGCCAAAACTGTGCATATAGCATGGAAGTGCGGAGCCTGTAACGTAGCCTTTTATTAAGTGTCAACGCAGCTGTCACTGACATAAACTCTTGCCTTGCCTTTAACTTCACTTACTGATAAAACATCGCTTTAATCGTGCAACAATAGCTTTGTGCTATTACATGCGCAAATTTTTTTCCAAAATAGTAAATATAAATCCCATTAGTGTTACGGAAGTGGACATGCGTCGCCATTTGTAGTATTTTGTACTTCAAACGGCGTGGTCGCACTAGAAAAACTTTGCGTGCTGCTTGCTCCTGCTGATACACATATTTTCATCTTATCACCTTAAAGTGCATAAGAAATTTTTCTGACATGCTAAGTTTTCCAAGTTGTTCTAGTGAGATCGCGCCGAAAGTGAATTTTTGTCGCCATAATTACACCAGTGTTGACATCGACGTAATTGTGACATCGTTCGTCATAGCAGAATATTCCGTTTTCCATTTTTACATGTAAACGTGCTTGTAACTGTCACAATTTGTATCGAGTGACCACGAGGAATTTCCTTGAAACAAAGCATTTTCATTCTCCGGCGAGGCAATGCTTAACAACGATTTTATTACTCTAGGATGAAATGTAAAAGGTTATACGGTATTATAATGTATCAGTTTTGGCGACTATATAATTGTCCTTCTAATGCAATATAGATAACAAACGGAACGAAACTGATACGTAGCGCACAATATCAACGTGAGTAACATGAATTAACTTTATATAATGATACTATTATGTAAATATTAATTGTCAATAGAGGCTATGGCGATATCAAGAACTGCTTTCTCCTCAACTATTATTTTGAACGAAAGCCTCTTTAATAGAAGAAGCGTGTCAGTTATAGTACTAAGAGGAAGGCTGGCGACGTTTGTTTCGGAAATATTATAGTTCTCTGTCTCAGAGACGGATAGCAGGACTGCGTTAAACACATTTTGTTTGCAAAGGAAACGTCCCAAATTGTGACCAGTCTCATCTTGGATTATAATACTTCCAAAAACTGAGGATTCTAGGTTTTCCTTGTGCATTCTCAATTTGCATTGTGAGCAGTTAACAAATTGGGTTTCGTCGCTGCTTCCAACGAGGCGATTGTTGCATCCAACACAAAGGAAACTTTTGTTAACATCGACAGCCAAAATTCGGCCAGTGACGTATTTCGTTTCTTTTTTCTTAGGTTTCAAGGATTCGGCCATCTCTAAACTTTCTCCCGTTAGGGACATATCTTCGCAAATAGTAACACGAGTTTCTGCTAATCCGGTTAAGCATTTTCGTTGAAAGAAGTTGACCTTCAAGTTCGACCAAAGATAAGTCTTATGCTCGCACACATTTGGAATCGTATCTTCCCAGATTGTCGTCACCATGGCACCCGTAGAATCAGCTAGTACTAAATCGCATTTGTTAAGCTCTTTTCTTCTTATTCGCGAGTACACAGTTTCATCGTTTCCTTTCCAAACGACTTTGGCTTTCAACGAGACAATGTCACCAGTACTTGAACGATCAAGCACGTCCTGTAAGGTTAGCTGCTTTTCTGTGTTGGATAAGTCTTCCCACGGAAACGCTAAATTCTTCGTCACTGTAACCTTAGAACGGTTATTTAACTTATATTCAGTAACCTCTGGCTCAAATTTACGTTTTTGTGGACTAACGTTTAGTAACCGGACAGGCGATTTGCATTGCTCTTTTTCTTTCAACGTATCCCGCTTGTCAGCAGAAAAACAGACAGCACGGCGATTTTGGTCACTCTCTTGAATTTTGAAATCAAAATATCGCACTCCAGAGGCTGAGCATTTGATATCAGACACTGAATGAATGTAACCATCAACGTTAGTCACCTTTCTTTCACCGCTTGATCCCTCCGCCATTCTACTCACTGCCCCGGCTGAAAAATTTGTGATGAAGAATTACAATTTACAAGTATGATATACTTAATATGTTTAAATCACGTGAGAGATTGAATTGACGTTCATCTCTAAAATTATCTACATTGTGGATTGTTTACCAAGTGAAAAGTTTGAATTTTTAATTTTAACAAGTAGAGCCACTTGCGTTTAAAGACGAAGTGCAAACATTACTAGTTGTGGTAGAGTAAACCATTGGAATATAAAAAATAATGCATTTCTATGATTACATGAAAATTTTGCATCTGAGCATCAGAGAGTTACGTACAGTTGCATAAGGCGACCACTCCCGCACGTGAACAGCATGCTGCCAGGTATTCAAATAAATATGATTGGCTAATGGCTGGTGCGTGAATGGCACGCAATGTACAGAGCCAAAACGAGAACGTGCACCAAGTCAGTCAGTTCATCGCAGCTAACACGGATACAATTATGGCGTTAACAAAGCAAACGACTTGGAAAACTAGTGAAAAACTCGTAAATCATCCGAGATTTAAGCGAGAAAGACGGGGAGATAGCCTACGTGTTATCGCTAATCGCTTCAGTCGCCAGCGACCCGTTTTTAATGCGAACAGAAGGCGACTAGGTAACCAACGTGTTACCGCGACGGACCTTGTTCACGGGTCCAGCACCACAAGGGTGCGAAATCGTGTTCATTTCAAAAAGAATTCTATCAAACGTTACGAGAATCAAACAAGCTATCAAAACCTTATCAAAACTGCTATAAAAACTGCTATAACGACTGCTATAAAAATGAAATCAAAAGTGAAACTATTGACTACATGGGAATGCCTTAACATTACTTGCGAAAGGCAACATGACCTTGGGAGTAAGGCAAAGGTCAATGAGACTTGCTATTCTGAAACATGTTGTGATCGTAGTACAGCGACAAACAAACTACAGTCGGCAACATTTATGCCCAAATTCATTGACACGCATACATGTATAAAAGAAGTAATAGCGTTGCAATCTACTATAGCTTAATTAATGATGTTAGTCGAAGTAGATCGCGCACTAAACAGGCAACACACGACAAAAGACGAGATCGAGAGCCGTCTAGAATTCCTACTAGAAAGTTAGTTCACTTGATGAGCAAAAATAGAAAACGACGGCGAATAATAAAACGCTTCATTAGGCAGTGTATTCCTAAATCATCTTGCTTTCACAAGTTGCTTTCCACAAGCTACCGAAAAGATATATTTCAACAACAAACAAACGGGTATATGTGGAAATTCCGACAGCTCCTTCATGCTGAGTCTATTAATAGAACGCAACGAAATGCTAATAAACAATTACCAATGCACAATATGGGAAGTCTGAAAAATGGTACAAAGCGTACTAGTCGAACAAGAAAACGCAAATTGTTTAAGTCAAACAGCGTTAGAGTTGTGAGCGTAAGTAAATGTAATATACAAACAATAAGAACATCGGAGAAGTATTTTTTATTAGTGTGCGGTGACATAGAGTTAAACCCAGGTCCCATAAATAACTCGAATACGTCAACATTGACAACAAGACTAGCTCGAATAGGACGAAAGCCGGTAAACATTGTCGGTGATGGTAACTGTTTATTCCGTAGTGTAAGCCATCAGCTTTACAAAACAGAAAGTCGACATGCCCAAATTAGAGCTCTTGCAATCCAACATTTAATAAACTGCCCAGAGCATTTCATAGAGTATAATACTGAACAATCATGGTCGCAATATTTACAGAATATGTCGAGGCTAGGCACATGGGCAGACCATATTATCATACAGGCAGTTGCGAATGCATATAATTTAAGAATTCACATCACAGAAAGTGCACAAAATTTTACTGAAACGACAGTTGTGAGCTCTATTTACGCTCAGTCTACGGGACGTGTAAGAGACATTTATATCGGACACCTTGACGAACTGCATTATGTTTCTACATCGCCACTTGCGCAATCTGCTTCTGAACAAACAGGAAATCAGACAAATACCAAACAGCAAAAATCAAACCCACAAAATTCAAAATCTAATGGAAGCCTCGGTGAAAACTTTCTCTCGATGAAAAGTTTTCAAAAAAGAAAAGATTATATGAAGGAATACATGAGAAAAAGGAGGTTGCACCCTGAATTTAGAAAGAAAGAGAGCGCAAGAAAAAACTTATATAACAAAATATACAAGAACTCAAATGTCGACAAAATTAAGGAATCTTGGCAAAACGCCACTGTAACATACAAGGAAGCAAATCCCGAAAAAGCAAGGGAGATTTTTAAGACAGCCACTGCAAAGTACAAACAATCCAATCTTGAAAAGGTCAAACAATCGAATAAAAGAGCCGCTGCAATGTATAGACAATCCAATCCTGAAAAGGTTAAACAATCGAATAAAACAGCCGCTGCTACATATAGGCAATCCAATCCTGAAAAGATCAAACAATCGAATAAAACAGCCGCTGCAACGTATAGACAATCCAGTTCTGAAAAGGTGAAAGAATCGAATAAAACAGCTGCTGCAACATACCGAAAATTGAATCCTGAAAAGATTGCAGAATCATCAAAATTGTCAAATATTAAGTACAGGCAGAATTATTCTGAAACAGTTAAAGTTAGCCAAAAAAGGCAATATCTTAAAAGAAAGTTAGATGGTAGTGAAAATGGAACTAACTGCATGAACAAATACAGGAAAGTAGAAACTAATTCGAACGACAGTTCACTTGAAGCCCCGCAGTCGCAAGTACCTGCTGACTCTGATTCGAAACACGAAATTAGCAAAACAAAAGCACTGACTGACTTATTTCATAAGAACATTGGCGTTGGACCAGAATATATTTGTACGTGTTGTGACCAGCTGTGGTATAGATCATCGGTCACTGAAAGCAATGCTTCTCTATACAAATCATGTTCGAAAGAAATACTTGATTTATGTCTCACTGGTCTGAAAAGCATTGATAGCACTGAATGGATTTGTGGAACATGTCATTCAAACCTAAAAATTGGCAAACTACCATCTTGTGCCAAGGCAAATAAAATGTCTTTTCCAGAAAAGCCTGATGTCTTGAAGAATTTAACACCTCTTGAAGAAAGACTTATTTCGCCAAGAATACCTTTTATGCAGGTACGGGAACTGCCTAGCGGAGGTCAGTTAAGTATTCATGGGAATGTAGTTAATGTTCCAGCTGATGTCAACACAACTGTTAGCGTTTTACCAAGACCAATTAACGATTCACAAACCATTCCAATAAAATTAAAACGACGTCTGGGTTACAAACATCATTATCAATTTCAGAATGTTAGACCTGTGAAAGTTTTGAATGCAGCTCAGTACTTGGTTCGTACTAGTGAAATATTCAAGAATGAAGGAATACAAGTAGTGGATAATTATGTGTCAAATACGGTAAATAATGATGAAGAATGGTCAGAATTCATTAGGAACAACAACAACGAAACTTCAGATCCACCAAACAATTTCAATCTTCAACTGAATAAAGAAACAGTTGAGACACGAGCATGTATCCACTCCGTTGACAATGACACTGACGATGAATGGTGTGAAGTGACTGAAAAGCCAGCAGGTGTTATGGATACATTATTACAAGAACCTGACATTACTCAAGACGGTGATAAAATAATCAGCTTTGCACCAGGAGAAGGCAATAGACCACTTGGTATATTTATAGATAAAGATGCTGAATTTCTTTCCTTTCCTACCATTTACTGTGGCAAACGACA
>JAODVM010422829.1:0-25473 GCA_025400095.1 Phenganax marumi
CAACTCAAAATATGCTTTAAAACCCTGCTGGATGTCCTCAAAAGTTTTGGTACATGAAATTTCCATCTATCTACAAGGTATTTAGCTCCTAACCGGCTCCAAACGAAGTTAAAGGGTCAAAAAGAGCGTTCAAAAACAGGTCATATTTCGGTGGCTCGGCCTTCATGGCGGCCTTCAATTTGGCTTCAAAGATGGCGGCGAAGTTATCGTTCCAGTGTTTTTAGAGTTCACTGACAAAATCATGTTTCTATAGTGGAGGATTTGGAGCGTAATGATGGCTCTGAGGAGAAACCTTATTACATGTCGAAGAAATTGAAGAAGATACTTGGCAAGAAGAACAAACGAAGTTCGGACAGCGATTGATCGAATTTGTAAACAGGTATTTTTCAACCAAGGTTAGTATGTTGATACGACATGGATTATAAGTATTTATAAGAGCTCTCATTATTGCAATATAAAAGAATACGTCGAATGATACATTTTTATAAGTCTTGCATAGAGTATGTGAAAGCCAAAAAATTATGGCATTGATTCTGTGAATCTTGTTGATTTATAATTCATGTTTCGTGAGGTCAGAGATTGTACCTCATTGTTCCTAGTATTTGAATCAGAATTCCAATATATCTCCTTTTGCAAAACTTTCAACTTCATGGCTGTCAAGAGCGTGAAACTTTCCTGTAGTAATGTGAAGATGAGAACAGTCCAGGCAAAATAGACCCACATCCAAGTCTCATCTTTTTGCCATGTCTGGAAACTTTGGTTCTATAAGTCCATGAAGATGAAATTTTTGCATAAGAATATATCTTGCAATTCTTTTGTAAATGATTCAAATGTCACAAACTGTACTATCTCTGACCTTGATTTTGGTACTTTTCAAACCACACTTGGCTTTTATGCATGATTTAATAGTTTTGACAATGACGTTGTCGTCAATGTAATTTATGTGATTTTAAAATGTAATTTGTTACATCGAAGTTAAAAAGACGATTTTTTGTGCTATCTGATGCATACCTCTACGGTTGTTGAGCTATTTTAAGTTTGCATACAATAGTCCCGCTCCCGTTGCAGTCAATCAGAGCTGGGATGGCTAATTCGTGCCGAAAGTCGAAAATAAAAACCAATTCTTCCACGGCCGCCATATTCGGATCAAGGGCTTAGAACTCGCGCAAAGTTTGCTCTTCTCCTAAACTCGCAACCGTCTGCCAGTATAAGACACAAAATGGTACTAACACAACACATAACACAACACATTATCATTATTAAACTATTGCTAAGGTACTAAAAAGACCTTATGTAAAGGTCTGTCGAAGTTAAACTTCACTATAAAATAACGATTGCTATACTAAACGACGATTATATTAATTTAAGTCGACAATCGAATGTTTTTTTTACGTTAAAAAGTTAGAATAACTGTGCGCCGAATTTATAAACTAATATAGGCGCACTTTTGTGCCATTGACTGTACAAAAAGTATCATATGCCAAATATGATAAAGCTTGCACCTCGGTTTGTAAGAAGCTGAAGGCGAGATGATATGCAAGCTTGTGTAATCAATTTCTTCCTCCTGAAATCATGGTCTTTTTCATCAGACAATAGTATCTCTGCCGCATGGAAGAGAAGTAACACGGCCTAGAATATGCCCATATCAAGGTCAGGGATTGTACATATTTACAATATTTGAATAATTAAAAATGACGGATTGCAATATATTTTCTTGTGCAAAATCTTCATCTTTATAGATTTACATGCTGGCAAAATAGAAATGACATAGAAATGATCTTTTTCGAGGTTCTAATCTTTATGCCATTTTCAGAAATTTTGCCCGCCTAAAAACCTTGGCGATGAAATTTTCGCATTAGAAGTTGTATTGCAACGTGCTTTAAATGTTAAAATATTATAAATAGGTACAATCCCTGACCTTTATGTGTAAAGTTCAACTATGTAGACGTTATAGTTTCTCGCCAGTGTCCACTATCAAGTTATTTTGATACTCCGCAAATAGTCGATCAAATATTGTGAGATGATTAAGAATGTTCGCTGTCCCAAAAGTATGCGAGGCGACCTCAAACGTCTTCATACAGCCGATGTCCTTATTTTCCACCATGACGTCATACATCTCTTTTAACATCATTCTAAAAATGGAAAAGGCATTGTAAATTAGCAGTTTTGTCGGAGTGACAAACTCGATGACGTAACAGTGAACCATTTGTACGAAATTGACTATCACATATGTCCTCAATTATCTTGTCCTAGCAGCTGAACGAGCCGACAAAGTACAACTAAAAGTGTCCCAGCAGTATCTTTATTTTGTAATGGTGTGGATTGGAAGAACGTCTACCTCGTATTTTGAATCGCTCTCAGCTTTTGCTCTACTTTGCCTTCCCTATCTTTATCCTCAATGACTTTACTCGACGCGACTTTAGCCAACGCTTTACATGGGAAATACTCGCTGTTCATTCTACATATGCCATCTCCCAGGACTCTTGCTTCATTCTCGCACATCTTACTCAATATAGTCGGCCGAGACTTTTGCCCTGCCGTCGAGATATTATACCTATCAAGCAATGCTCTACCGGCACTTTTCGACTGCCGGACATAGGCGATTAGATCTACCCGGGTTAAGTACTCCGGGAAACCGGTCCTTCGTTTCAGTTCTCCAAGCGTGATCCCGTATCTAGTCTCGCGTGTCGCCGGAAGGCTCATCACTCCATTTATGTGTGTCACTTGGTGATCATCAGGGATATTACAATATGGTCTTTGGATATCAGAGATGTATTGTTCCTCGCTGTCTTGTACATCCTGTGTTGTATCGATGTGTTGCACAATGCTACTCCCTGCACCGAATTGGCCTAGATGAATAAGCAAAACGAATGTATTGCGTTACGACGTAAATGTTTCACGACTACCAAAAAACCAGACAGTAGCCTACCTCTATTCAAGTCATCAAGGTACATGCCATCATCTGCACCTTTCTCAAACGACTTCTTCCCTGGCTTGTTCTTATTCGTTACCATGGTTGGGCTATCATGACGACCTTTACCAAGTCGCTCAAGAAAATTGGATCCTGTTGTGTGATGACGTGCTCGTTTCCTAGCAGCTCTGGACGCCTTGGCTGCGGCAGACTGCATATGCGGCAACGGCAGTCTGGAAAACGCACCCATACCGTTAATGTATTCTTGAGGAACCACTCCGGGACTTGTGAGGACGACTGGCATACTGGGAGCTGATTGGACCATCGTGATTGGTTGAGTTCCCTGTGATATTGAAGGAGATTTCCCCTGCATGCCAGCTTCATTTTCACCAGATACTATGGTCTGTTCACCACCATTATGTGTCAACAAGTATCGAATATAACCAAAGTTACGTTCGCCTCCCTCATTACTAGTCTCTTCTTCCGAACCGGATCCAGTGCGATTACTTGCCGTCACTTGATGATCATCACTGACCACATGTTCTCGCGGGGATGTCATCCCGCGATGTTCACGTGGTGAGACCTGGTGCTCATCTGGTGAGATCACGCGATCTTCACTTGTCATCACATGGTGTTCACGTGATTCATCGTAAGGTATCACGATATGTTCACGTGGAATTTCATGCGGGTCCATGATATGATCACGTAAACCATCGTGTGAGATAACGCGATGTGCACCTCGGGAACCATTTCGTTGGTGGACACTGTAGGATTCTTCGACTGAACTTGAACGTGACTGGATATACTGGACATCACGTGGGCCATCTTGCTGCTCTGATTGGTCAGTTCTTTGGTAGAGAGCATCTTCCTCCATTCTTCCCTTTGGAAAGCCACGACCCACGTGCGACTTTTCAAGTCGTTTTTCTTTCCAATCTCGAATCTTTTTACTCAACGGTTCCTCGCTGCCCTGCTCAAACTCTCGTATCTGTCTACGACGGTGCAGTGAAATGCTGTCCACATCAACGTGTCTGGCTTCATTAATCACACATTGCTTGCAATGGCCCACGGCTGGGGTCATGTCCTCGTATTTCCATCTTTCTTGTATGGAGTTAGGCTCTGCTTGCTGTGGCAGCGCACTTTTCACGCCTCTCGCTGCACATTCCTCTGCCGCTAGTTCGTAATCATCTTTCGGTTCTACTTTGATTTTCACTGGCAGCGGAAAATGCTCTTCGCTTTCGCTCTGTAGTGCTTCGCTGGACGACGCTAATATAAGAAAAACACTAGTATTAAGTGCACCTAAGACTACCAATTTCATTGGGTGATGGCATCATTAGAACAAAAGATAGAACAAAGACTTTTGCCAAGTCACACTTTTCCAAGTCTCACAACCATGTCTTCAATGGCTGTTTTCGCAGAGCGCAAGTTCCCACGTTCAAGAAAATAGGATAGGACAAAAAAGGGCCTAAAAGCTTATTATTGTAAATGGATTTGTGCACGTTTAAAGAGATGCTCAAAGTTCCAGAAATATTCTCAAGTCTTGGAATTCAACTTCTCGTTCCAAGACAATAGCATGCAATACTTGAGAAATTCAGGCTGCAACATATCCTTCAACATGCCTAATCATGTGCATGCGTGAGGTGATTTGCACACTTAAAAATCCGAAAATAGATACGTCAGAACTATTTATATATGATGCGATGTTTTTAACCTAAAAATAATGGAAATATAAAGCGTATGTGTTCCTCACTGGGGAAAGTTATGCCTCGGCTTTCTGATTGGACGGACGATATTTTTCACTGCAAAACGTCGTCTGTGCGCCAGCGGTTTTCCCCACTTTTCCCGCGCTTCCAAACAACATGGCGACATTTAGGAGTGCTATGCTACTAAGTTATGGAGCCGTCATTTAAACGCTAAAACAAACAGGGACAAGGAACAAGACAAGAAAGAACTTGTCTGTGTATATAATTTTGCAAGAACTGAGCGATAAATAGACGTTTATACTGGAGAAAAAATGTCTTTTCACCAAAATATTCTTGAATATTTACTCGTCATATCAACAATTTTCTGTATCATATCATAAACAAATTATTTAACGTTGGTTCGCTTGTATATGTTTTCCTTTGTGAGAAATGGTGAACGATAAAAAATGCGTCATTGAAAAATATGTTTTGGAGACTCAACTAAACTTTTTTCTCTTGTTCGCGTTTATGAAGACTGTTGAGGATGGTGAAGACTATGTCATAGAAGATATGGTTTGGAGACTTGACCAAACTTCTTGTTCTATCTTCGCGTAACGAGAACACATGGACGCTGCACATGAAACACGACACGTACGTTCAATTGTTTTTGTTCGCATTCAGTTATTCTCGGAAACGGCATGTGCCACCTTGACTAGCACCTGTCAAAAGCCAACATGAAACCGCAATATCCGGTGGAAAATGAGCTATTGTGTGAACACGCCACCGCGAGTATACTCGAGTAAACAGCATTTAATCCAACGCATTTGAATTCGAAAATGCGAAAAGGGAATCCAAGAGAGAATGGTAGCCAGGTAGTTTGAAGCTAGCGCATGCTCCATTGAATCACAGTGTAAAGGTAGACAAATTGGTCGCTTTTTTGTGTTTTCGCTGAACAAATTATTCTCGACCACCACCTCGAAGAAGCTTAGTATTTGACTACGACCGCGGCTACAAATGTATCGGATATTACAGAGCTCTAAGCATGCCTTAATAACGATTTTTCTTCAAAGTTGCAGCTGGTTTCTGAACTCCTCCGAAAGGGTGACTTTATATTTTAATTTGATACATTAAAATGATTAAAACCATGCATAATTTATACGAGTTTTACAAATTAATGAAAAATCCTGAGGCTTTTCCGTAAACTCGAGTGCAAATTTTTGAAAAGCCACACGGAGGCGTATTTGAACAGCTATCATAACAAGATTAGTAGCAAGTAAATTTTGTTAAATCCTTAGCGAAAACTAGGTCAACGTACTTGCCCTCGAATTCTGTCTTGTATTACCGATATTGATTCACACGTACGTAGAATTCATTGAATCGCTCTCCTCATAAGCTGTTGGGAAATCCTTTTTCTAGAATTTAGGCAAACTACAGACGAAAGGCCCGAAAATCTACACCTGATTTCCATAATCATTCAAGCTGTACATAGAAAGCTAAACTTTCGCTTAAAAAGCCATCGAAACCTTTCGGAAATGGCACAGATGGAGTTTGCTTTCAGGAAATTTGAGTTGGCAAATCAAACACGAATCGTTTGACTTCGCCCAAAGGCCAAGCCAACAATAGATTAACGAAACTAGATATTGTAATTACTTCGATACTGATAAGCCATTCATACAAAGGGGGGTCTTTTCAAAGTTTAACATTTTCCATACGAAAACGATTGAATTTCGACTTCTATGAATTTCAACACAACCCCGTGATTTTAGAATTCGCGTGATTGGTCAGTGGCGCATCGAACGTTCTGATACCATACGCGCAACGCGTGATACGTGTAGAGTCCATGATTTTTGGTCAACAATATCCAATGTCTAGAAAACTACATCCGTTTGCCGCAGGGCTACAAGCCCCTATAAGTGTGTTGTACTTGTACAAGAAGTAATACATGGAAAAACCAACGAATTTCTAGCATATTTATAAAACACTGTTGATCGCGTGCGTATTTTAAAGAAAAACTATTGGTTACAATTTGTGTCACGTATCTTACGACACATATTTGTACGTTTCAGAGGAAGTCAAGCTCCGATGATTTTGTTTCATTTCGAACCGAACTTCGCGCTTAACGTTTAAACGAGCAACGTTTTGTCGATAGTTTAGCCAAAACACAAAGCATACATAGAAACGGTGAGCGTTTAGGAATCTTAGAAATCGACCGACGTATTTAATTTCAGATATTATTTTGAGTTGACCACATCGAATGCTAATGAGTATCCCCAAGGCGTATAAATATACAATGTCTGATTTTGTTTCTTTCGTTTGATATCCTATCGTGGTTTGCTGTAAAAAAACCCTAAAGTGAATCCCTGCCAAAGGCTAATCATTTCTAAACGAAAAAATGTAAACATTGAAGCGTTTTTCAATGCTTTGTTTCGTTACGTGAGGGCGAGAGACTCGAGTCCGCCAATTTTGAGAATGCATGATTCAAATTACGCGTCTGGCAGCCCACACGGCCGAAGTACAAGCATCGAAAACCGCGTTACTTGTATGTAGCCCCTGAAATCATATTCTGAATAGTTTCGAACCGTTAAGAGCGTTCCAAAACAATTATTGGATGTCGGATGGCGCCGAAGTCGTTCCATGAAATAGTTGCAATCGAACGGCGTTCAAAATTCTCGAACTCGCTCCGAGAAATTGTAACGTGAATTCTCCAGATTCTTAGAAACTGAACAAGTAAGATTAACGAAGCCTTACCGTTAGACAATCTTCGTTTGTGGCTGTTGGTTGTATGTTGTATGCCCCAAGCAGCCGTGGTAGCTTGTTGGGAGCAATTTTGTACGGCGTGCTCTTGCTTTGGAGCACGAAGTGTTGCCGAGTCTGAATTGAATTCCATGATTCCGGATTGAAGAATGGCAGTCATTGGGATGGAATTACGGTCCTTTAGCTTTGCAAGTGTTGAAGGTCTTGTATTGAGAAAGCTACCTCAGAACTCGTGTACCATAGACGTGTGTCTTCCATGCGCGGTATTTCGGCGCTTCTAAAATCCACTGTCTCAGACGTCAATAACACTGTGAGCGCCCTAAGGGCATTCGCTCGGATCAAGAAATTTATTTGACCCCGCGAGCAGTCGGAAATACCGCATGCTACCGCTTTGCTGAGATTAATATCATGCGGGACCCCGGGGGAGGCCGTCTTCATAGAATTATGGGGGGTTGAAAGCTTCTTTGTCAGAGATGCAAAAATATTGCATCGCAGAACCTCCTGTACGATTCTTCTCAGCGGCTGATGGCTACATTTTCGCAACTGCTTTTTTAGCAGATCTGGTTCTCATTTCTCGCAGGCGGACAGTATACATCGGCGACGGTCGGCGACGAGAGCTTTACGACGTCGGTATATGAGAACTTCAAATGCTGCCGACGACTATCGCTGACCATCGCAAATTCATTCACAACGGACGAAACTGCAGTTTTAAACTTCTTGTGGGTGCCGGGAAAACTGCTGTAAAATTTCTAGCCGCGAAATTTTTCGTCAGCGGCCAGCGAAAATGTTGGAGATGGAAAAGCGGGCTCGTGAGCGCGCGGTACGCTGTTATTAAGCTGCTTATTTTTCCCATATTAGACTTGATATTTTCCGGACGTGACCAGCTTCAGCGTCCCGGCGTTTTCGGAATGTCCTTATTCTAATTTTAGAGCCATCAGTGATCGATTAGTCGATTACCTGTTTGTCATTCAAAGTTACGTAACGTTTTTGTGTTTGGGAAAAACCGTCGCCTGCTCGGCGTGCCCGCATGAGCAGCAACGGTATCAACATGAACTCTTCTTAGACACTGCACTTAGTTTTCTGGAAAACTTGTGTTCCTTTGAGAGTGGTGCATTGTAGGCCAATGAACACATGGTTTGGAAACTTGGTAAAATTAACAGCTCCTAAAACGAGCCGCGGGTCACAAATTGTTGATGGCTCTTCGCCGCGCATGCGTTTGGTACATAATCAAAACGGATAGAACAAAGAGCTTAGGCAAGTCTTCAGACCATATCTCCGATGATTATCACCTTTCTCGAGTTCGCATAACATTTGGTCGAAAAGATAGAACAAAGACTGTGACTTTGTCCCCAAACCATGTCTCCAATAACGATGTAATCATATTCTAGAAATTTTAAACGCTGTTGTAGTTGTTTTTTTTATATGCATTGTGCAATTTGTGGAATTTACATCTCATGCAATTTAGCTTGCCAAGGCTACATATAATGGTAGAAGCAGGGGGTCTGAAAAGAACAGCGTGCACCAATGCGTCCCTGAGTAGGTAATTAGCTGCCAAGATTTTCTAGAATTTATAATTTCGCACTTTCGCACCGAAAAATAACTTCTGCAGTTATTTTTTGCATCACTTTTCGAATGACTCTAAATGAATGAATTTGCTCCGAATAGAAAAAACCACGGTCGTCCGGCTGTTTAGGATTTCTTTTCCGTGAAAAGAAAGTTACTAAGATTGTGATTTCATAAATTTGTGGTGTTTTCGTGATATGCATGATTGCCAAGCTCGAGGATGTCGACCAATGAATGCACAGTCGGCAAAGTCGCTACCAAGCGAATTTCCGAATAGATAATACACAGCACCAGAGTCCTATTATATGATCTAGCAGACCATTGCAGACACTAAGTCGTGATGGACGTATTGTTGTAAAGTCCTAAGGGGTACTGCCTGCAACCGATGAAATAAAATGAAATTCGAAGCGAACGATTCCGATTGCCAGCGACCAGCCCTGTCGCCAACTTTTGACATCAAAGAGTCTGGCATTAATTCTGGTTTTTCAGGTTTGTGTACAATACTATGTTCACTGTGAGTGCAATTTTGTGCACCAAAATTTCAACGATATCAGTGGTTTAGCTAATTGGTTTCATATTAGCTAATTAGTTTCGTTATTAAACAATTCAGACATTCCAATTTTGTGTTACAAGTTTGTGCCGTAAACTTTTTCCAAGTGTCTCTTCATGAAAATTCAATTCACTATACTGGTATAGTAGGTCTGTATAGTAGGTCTTTATATGAAGAAAGAGATATTTGAAGTCTCCATGAAAAGTTATAGGCTGAAGTTTAATTTAGGTAAATCCATCGTTACAGCTGAAACGCATATCTTAAATTTAGTAAAAATTGCACGGTATGGTTGCTAAGGCCCGATTTACACTGGCAAAGTTTCTGAGATCAAAGTGGGAATTTCAAACAGGTAAATCCTAAGTTTTGAAGGATTTGCTAGAAACATTTAAGAGAACTAATACAGTGCTCAACAATGAACTACTTCACTCTGATATTTCTTAAAAATTCTTCAGAACACAGAATTTCCCAGCAAAAATTCCTACTTTGATCACAGAAACTTTGCCAGTGTAAACCGGGCCTAATTGTTGTAAACTGTGAAAAATATAGCCATAGCCTTGCAAATGTTTCCAGTTGTGTATGTATTTGTATTACGTGTCGGCTGTTGTCTTTTTTAAGTCGAAATGACAACAACTTCCGCATGTAGTGCAATAATATACAACATTTTGCAAACTTTCAGGCAGGCCAGATTTTCCGCGTCGCCAACATTTCAGGACGAAAGTTAGAAAGTTTAAGTTGTTCAACCAATCCATGTTCGTAACTTTAGTATTGTAATATAGTTAAATCATATGGATACCTAATTCTATTATTACGTTACATTGCAAACATTACGTTGACAATCGAAAAATTGTTTTGAAAGTTGTTTTAAGCAGTTATCTTTTGCCTCCAGACAGAACAACATCAAAGTCGAGGGATTTTGAAGAACATCCAAGAAATGTGAAATTTAAAGCGGAATACTTCTCCGGTCTATCCCAACCATATCAAGCTTGTGGAAATGACGTTGATACTGGTACGGAAAATTTTTGGCGTGTAGAAGGCACTGCTGTAGACAGCAACTACAACCCAACGACCACACACAACAGAGGAACAATTGTATCACCAAGCATTGGTTTACCAAATGTGTGTGCATATATATATAGAGAGATATAAAGTTTGGCAATCTTGAAAATTCCACTAATCTTCCCATGCGCAAGTTTTCATACACATGAACAGAAAGATAGAGCAAAGAGTTTGGTCAAGTCTCCAAACCATATATCTCTAATGACAATATGTTTCAACGTGGCAGTGTAAACTTTTGTACAAACATGAACAAAAACAGAAAAAAGACTTTTGCCAAGTTTCCAAACACAAACATCTCCACCCTCTAATATGCTTAAGCAGAAAATCGACTGATGTTAAACGTTTTGCTGTAAAACGTGTTAATTATTCTATTTTCAACAGTTTCCACGAGTACTCGCTTTCAAAGAACTCCGCCAATACCTCCACTGTGCTCATCAAGCATTATCAGCAAAGTGATCACCACCACTGCACCGCAATTTGTCCATTCAAACCCAACGCAGCATATTGAACAAACTGAGCCAAAAGTAATGAAGCATTTTTCAAAAGCACACTGGAATAGGAGGCAAAACGAAGTCCAGGAACTTATAAAACAACGTAGCCAAGAATGGAAGAAAAGACAAACTGCGCTTCAACTTTTGCGCAACTCCACGCATGTCCATAATTCTGCACCTTGCCTGCTGGGAAGAAAGGATCCGGGGTCGTTTACCCAAGAGAAGGGACTAGGGGAAAGTACTAGTAATGATTTTGTTCCGAAATCAATGTTCAATTGGTCCACTACCCCGGTTCTACATCATGTTCGCCAATCTTATCGTATGAACGGTTACCCAAATTTAGTAGAATATGACCACTGTGACCCGCAAAAGCCTGAAAATTCGGGCTCGACTGCCAGAAAGCGTCATAACAGCGAGTTAAGTGATTCCGAGGCGGAAGAAGCGCGAAATGGGATTGGTGGAGAGCCAGTAGTGATAGAAAAAGTTTTTTCATTGGCTGACAAGACTTCGCTCAGTGCTGATGAGGAAAAGTTTGGACCTGGTAGATGCAAGCGAGCTAGGAAGTGTTCGGGTACGTTTTATACACTCAATGAAAAAAAAAATGTTCTGGAAGCTTGAGCGAAGTTATTGTTTTATCTTTTCTTCACTTCATTGTCAACTTTTGTCACTTGTTTCCAGACGGTGCAACTTACGTGGAGCGAAGGGAAACGTCGGGAAGCGTCAGCAGCGAGGGCGACATTGATTCATTCAACTCAAGCTTGGGAAGATACATCTCTGATTTTGAACAGAGCTTTGACAGTACTCCCGACGACCATCAGGTACATTATACATTGTTTTGAATCATGTAGACATTGCTATTGGAGAGATGGTTAAAAAATTTAGCTAAAGTCTTGGTTTGGTTCATGTTTTTTTCATCTGGTGAAAAGTGAAGACCTTGCAGATCCTCTCTTCATTAATTGTTTTCTTTCACTAATAGTTTTTGATTTTGTTCATTGAGGTGGTACATATCAATGGACTCTTAAGTCTGCCCTCTAGTAAAGAGAAGCGGTACGGTATCACTTATGGGGAACTCAAGAGGCGATGCAATGAGCCTGAGTGCTTAACACGTGTCGATCTCGTGGCTTATGTACGTCACTCGAAGAGTTCGGGTCGACATCTTTTGGACAAATACAATATCGTGTCCTCGAACCGCGTGTCGCGACCCACGATATTATCCAAGATGTGCGAGAACGAGGCTCGTAACCTTGGTAACGGCATTTTACGAATGAATAGGGATTACTTTCCAGATAAATTACTTGCTGAAATAGCCACTTCGAGACTCGAGGAGAATTTTGGGAATGACGAATTGCACAGTGAAAATTACGAGGTTGAAAAGAAACGAAAAATGAGAGAAAAGTTCGAAAACATTTTGACAACAAGGTTGGTTCAGTTCACTGGATTGTTTAGATAGAGTGCTGTATAATTTCTAAGTTTTAAGTAACTTATGTTATCATTTGTTTCAAACTTTGTCATGTTTCTAGATCAGTGTTAAAAGAGATTTTCGATCTTCTTCACTCGGAGAAAGACAATGAAGAAATGAGAAAATTTGAACTGGCATCGCACACATTTGGAATTGTCAATCTGAGGAATCATTTGACTTTGTTTGACCGGTTTTTCCAGCAATATCAAACCAGTTTAATGGCCTCGATGAGATCCTAAACGCTGATGAAACACGTCACCTGTTGCCCAACTCTTTGATGATTTTCTTGAATTGATTCGTCTAAAAGGGCCGAATTTGCTCAAAAGCTATTCAGATGTAACTTTTAAAAACATACAAGATGTAGTATTTTCAGATAAGCTTGGCGCTGGCCGCTATTCATCGCCATACACCTTCGCTTATAACTCCCTGGGGCCGGTTGTATGAAAGGTGGATAGCGATATCCACCGGATAGTGATTTTTTAAAACATTCGTAAAATTTCTCATCAATCATTATAAAACAAGATTAAGATAAATGTTCATAGACTAAAGGCCGCTAAGTTTATTTTGTTAGCTAATACGAAAGTTTGGTCGTTTTCTGTCCAATTTTACGAGGGTTGAAAATCCACTATCCAGTAGTGGATAGCACTATCCACCTTTCGTACAACCGGCCCCTGAACTGTAAGGCGGGTGAAAGAATTGGGCTGTCGGGCTAGGATGTAAATTTTGAAAATGGCCGCGGGAAGTTTAAAATGTTATGAAGTTTAACTTTTAACAGAGATGTTGGTGTTTCTTGAGCGGAAAAGCTTGCCCAAAGGTAAGAGAAGTAAAATATAGAGTTGAAAGACTTAGTCAGGGATAAATTTGTGCGACACAGAAACGTTATTTATGCTTGTATTTTGTTTCAAAATTTGCAATATTTTGTACCGCGTGGTTTTGAAAACCCGACCTTCTACATGTAAGATATTTTGTTAAATTAGATTGCCGCTCATCATTTGCCGTCTAAAACTGCACTCTCGCAAAAGAAGTTTGAATATCAGAGTTACAAAAGCATTCACTTTCTTGCAAAATAATTTGGGATTGCGGGCGCAGCGTTCTTAAATCTAATAGGTTTTTGGATGGTCAGCGACATAAGGTGCCCGCTAAAATTGCATTAGCCCCTATAAATGTTGTCACAGTATTCTATGTAATTCGAAACGAAGTTCAAACGCTCTATGGTACATCGCCCATTATGAGTTACAGCTGCATGTTTTAGTCAAGAGTTCAGTTCTGTTTCCATTTCTTTATCGGACCCGGCATCTTCTTCAGCTTCGTTTCGCTGTTCTTCATCTAAATATCACAAAAAATCCAATAGAAAGAAATGCTTTTCTCACTGCATTCTTTTATGGTGATTGTCAGAATTTGACGATTTGACCGACATACCACAGCCTGAGTCACATGATATACCCTCTCTATTTGTCTGAGTTATAGGCAGCGTTTCTAGTGCGGCAAAAAATTTAATAGGTTAGATTTCATTGTTCAGACATTGAATCTTGTCTATAGCAATTAGTAAGTAAATGTGCTGTTCATTTTGAGTTCTATGTTTTTCTTTTATTTTTTTAAATATTTTAATTTTGTTTTTGTTTTACAAAACACTTCGTATGTTAAGTGAAAATAGTTTTCGTTTTATCAGTTCTAATAGAATGTAGAGTTATGCTATATACCTGTTTCACTGGGACCGACTTTGTCCATATTCTTGTCTACTCTTTTCGATTTGCTACACAGAAAAGGGGGAAAGTGTAGATGAACTCAAAAGTTTTTGAATTACTACTTTTCATGAAAACTTTTCAGAATAAACGTTTTCAGAGAAAAGGTTTCAGCGAAAATTTTTCGTGGAACATTTTCATGGGAAAGTTTTCATAGAAAATTTGTATAGGTAATAGTATGGTTTCGAGTGCAATTTGGAAAAAACATGCACTCGTGAGTTTTTCAAAGACTATCAAAATTGCACGAGTCCGAAGGACGCGTGCAATTTGAAGTCTTTGAAAACCTCACGAGTGTATGTTTTTCCAAATTGCACGAGAAACCATACTATTACTTGTTAATAATATACATGAAAAAATTCAACGGGAAGGATAAACTCTCTAGTAACTGTACAATGCTTTGCGAAAAGGACATGCACGAATAACAATTATCTGAAATGATTTTTTTCGGTTTATAAAACTGTTTTTTGAACAGATTTAAGAAATTTTGAAAAATTGCAACTGAATTTCCTTTTTTTGCACTGTATTTCCTAAAAATTGCACTGCCCTTAACCAATCAGAATCGAGAAATTTTTTCATGTATGTTATTAGTCAAAGAAAAGCTGTATTATTGGAAACTTGTCAAAGAAAATTTGTTGTAGAATTCCTAATTGGCTCGTTTGAACTTTTAATATTCATTTACCTCACTTCCGTGAAAGACATGGTAGATCTTGAACTTCGTGGGGTCCCTGATCTTCTATAGCGAGGAGTACTTAATGGATACGATATGCCGTCTTTTGCCTCCTCGTTTTTCACTCTGAAATATGTAACCTAAATCAACATTCTTTATCACTATAATGTACTATTCAACGGGACGCCTAAAGTAGTGAACTACCCCAGCAAGTATTCACCTGAATTTTTCTCTTCGATATAACATGAATGCCCTAATAACAATGGCCAGTATTACCGACCCCACGATAATTCCAACTACGATGACAAGAATATCATAACGCCAGCTTCGATATCCAGCTGTCTGTTCAGCATCTTGTGCGCCTAAAAACAGTGGTAGAACAACTGGTTAAGTTTCTTTAAAAAGTTTCTTGGCGAGTTTACTTGTTCGTGTGAAAGATGAACATGTTTTCTTAGACGACCGTGCGAAAGCGCAAGGTGCCTTGTTCAAAAGCTAGCATAAAGATGTTCACCTGTTTTATGAACTGAAGTTATTGTGCTTTCGACACTTGTTACATTTTCTGGTAATGTTCCATTCTTGAAATAAGCTACGAGCTGAAACCTTTGAAGAAGAATTTAATAACATTTATAAAACATACTGTATGCAAGCAGGCGCTCAGAGATTGCAAAGCTCCGCCATATGCATTTTTGTATGATGCTGATTAATTGTGATAAACCTAGCTCTTTTACATTACCTGTAGTTTTTCTCTGCTTGTAATTTTCCGTTACAAAACTTCTGCTTATTTGAAGTACAGCGGTCCCCATCTGAGCCCACTGTGAAGTCGAAGAATTTCTTCTTTTGTATTTGTTGTGTGCAAATGACTTTTCCCGTGAAATACCGCTGTGCATAAGCGCCATTGTCGAGAACGTTGTGAACGAAATACCATGATACTATGTCACGATTCGTGAATTCCTTATCTGTTTAAAAAAGTATTGAAAGAACATCACGGTCAGCGATTGTACATATTTATAATACTAAAATCACATAAAGAAAAATTGCAATACATCTTATGTAGAAATTTCGTCTTCACGGATTCAAAGGCGGTTAAAACCAGTTTGTTTATTTTTGGACGAGTTTGTTTATTTTTGTATGGCGAGATCCATTACAATTCTTGTTCGAGTGACTCATATATTATACCTATGTACAATCCCTGACCTTAATGTACAGGCTCTGTTTTGGAAACGAATCATGGCTCTCATACTTACAATCTGCAATGCTGTCAGCCTCCTGTGCTACCACTCCAATATGGCCGATGAGTGCCAAACTGACATTGACCAAAATGAACCGAAGTCTCATTGTTGTTGCAGTTCGTTGCAAGCGTCGCACTTCTATTCGAAAAGTTGATCCTATAAGGACAAACACTGGAACGGGTTTAAGAGAAGAGAGCGCTTGTTTGCCATGGTCTCTTGCTGAAACGTAGATCTTCAAGGCAGTTAAAGATGCTGAAGGTAGGAATCTTGTTGTGGTGATTTCGCCGCTTCTGAAAATATCGTAAAACTTTGATTAGGCATGTTGGCATTTACGCGATTTTGGGTACGCTTTCATACAAGTAGTACAAGTTGCTTTCCGGTTCCGCGTTTTTGAACATGCAACCTTTTACCTGTTGTCAATGGCGAAGTATTGTTTGTCATGTCCTTTCACAATATTGTATGTTACTCTACCATTCTCTCTTGCATCTTTGTCAATTGCACGAACTGTGAGCACACTCGCACCTAGTTCTTGTGACGTAATCACGGTCATGTAGTAAGCCTTAGTGAACATAGGTCTATTGTCGTTTTCATCCATCAAAGTTATGATGACATTCACCATGGTTGTACAAGTGGTTTGATCTCGCTCTGAACCGAACAGAAAAATAGAGTTCGTGAATAGAAACGTATTCGAATAAAAATTTGTCAACGGTACTTTCTCGAGGAAAAGAAGTTAACAAACTTTCAATGTAAACTTGTCAACTGAAATTTCATTGATATAGTGGGCAACCTTACGACGCGTAAAACAACGTTTTTACCATGTTCACTGGTTTTATAGTTCTGAAAAGAAGTATTTAAGATATTTAGTAATAATACGAAACTTAGAACAACGTCATACTTGGTAAAAACTATTAGGCATTTCGGCAGACTGCTCTTCTGTTGCACCGTCTGCTAACCGAAATGCATAGTGCTTTTTGCTAATGTATGTTGTCCTATGTTTGGTATTTTTACCAAGTATTTTGAACAGTTCTTTTCAGAACTAAAGAAACCAGTCACCATGTTTTACGCTATATTTAAGTTCGCCACCGCGACTAATTTTGTAAAGAAATCTAGAAGGAAGTATTGTTTTTCAAGAAGTTTTCTCGTCTGTATTAGACTTGTTGAACGATTTCAGCCTATGCGCATGTCCTTACTTGCAGTTGCCATATAAGTCAAGTGATACACAGCTTTCTCTTCTCGATCCAGTCTTCCCGTAGTGAATATCCAACCTGAGTCAGGCATCACACTGAATGGAAGTTTTTCACCCAAAGTTCGAAACCAATACGTCACTTTCCATTTCGGGTCCGTTACACTTGCGTTCAGTTGATATACAAGGAAATCTGACTTCACACTTTCTAATACGAACAAGTTGTAAGAGTCCCTAGAAAACGTGGGTGATCTAACAGAGCCTTGTACGTTTATTATAACAGAGGCACTCTGTTCTGATTGTAATGAGGCGGGTTCACCGCTATCCTTTGCCAGAACTGTGATGTTAAATGTGGATACCTAGAAGATTAAATCAGGTCAGGGATTGTACAGTAGTATCCCGTTCAAATTTGGCATGCCACCGGTTATGTAGCACTGCACAGACTGAGCACTAAGCCAAAGTGTACAAAAGAGTAAATACTGGTCCTTCATTCAAGATTAAGACATTCAGATGGTTTCTTGCAAGCTTCCAACAGCCTAGGGTCTTTGACGAGTGGGCTTCGTTAAGCATCATAGAGCAGCGACTGTTGATCAAATTGAAAGCTGCGCAAGAGCCAACAAATCAAACTTATTATCACTTGCTGATGTGATTCTAACAAAATTACAAGACCATTAAGAACGGACCATTCACGGGAAGAAGATTTTGCCCGCGTCCCAGATTCCACCTACAATTAAAAGGGTGTTTCTTGCTTTGGAGGAGGCTAAGTCGCCTCGTAAACAGTCCTGCAAATTACCTTACTGGTGAGAAGTGATTTTCTAAGGAACACCATTCCATCTGGTTCAAAAGCGAAAGTGTCATTTACATTTCCAGCAATTGTTTCGAAATGTATCCTACCATTCCGGCCGCTGTCCGCGTCTGTTGCGTTGATCCTGAGGACTGGGGACGAAACACGCAATGACTTCCACACGTCTTGCGTGTACAAAAGTTGCGAGAACTTCGGAGCATTGTCGTTTACATCGAGTACCACCACGCGAAGAATTGCTTTGGCTGTAATGTGAAGTGGACATGGTTAGGGTGCTTCACACCTTCTGATAACTTCTGCAGTCACCAAATTCCACTGTTAAAGGCTACAGTAACTGCTACTTTGCTCAGCGCATGGCCATCATGGATTCCCTATCCGCGAGTGCGAACAGGATTACCACTACAGGCTTCATGATTCTAAAGGAATACTGTACATCGTTCGTTTACCTGATAGAACACTTCTTCTGGCTGTCGAATCTGAACTCTCACAGTCTGCTTTTAGTCCCAATCTATTAGAAATATTTATGATCTTCAGATATTACGTTCATTTCGAAAAGTTATGTTTAATCACATTTTTGGAACTCTTTAGTAAGAAGAGTTTTCACGTGGTGGAGCAGAAAATCATTTCTTCATCGGAAAAAGCAAAAGGCAGTTCAGTTGCTGTTAAGGTGTAGGATAGTATATGAGATCAGAAGCAGTTGTATTTTAGTCAAATTAGTAGCATCTCTTCTTAACACTTTAGCGATTTTTTGCTACGCAACAGTAGTTGTACATACCAAGTGTATTTCCACTTACATATAATCTTTCTCGCTTTCATAGTCTAGTACTTCATGTAATCTGATCACTCCACTCCTTTCATCTATTTTAAATTTCTCCTTCCCTTCATCTAAGTAATAATTTATTCCGCTCTCGGCACTCACGCGTCGACCAGCCACGACCTCTATACCGCCGACCCAGAACGAAGCACTCGCAGTGAAGACCGTATCAAGTAACCCGAAATTCTCATAGACATTGATTTCATATACATCTTCCTTGAATTGCAACCATTGCAATGAGATGACAATATTAGCTGGTCGCGTCGCGTGGAGTACTGGGTAACCATTATCATGGCAACCAATTGTGAGATTATAAATATCACTGGTGCTCGGTATACTCGTCCGAGTCCTAATCACACCTTCATTAGTTATGCTAAATACCCTTTCGGGATCACCATTTAAGATCGTGTACGTCAAATCGCCAAGCTTTCCGAAGTCGGGATCGGTCGCAGTCACTCGGACAACTTCGGTATCCAACGGTACCTGCCCGTTGAGACGAACTTCGTAGGAAGTTTGTTTGAAGATTGGTTTATTGATGTTATTCGGGTAAAACACGACTTTTAGTCGTCCTCTGCTCGTGTAAAGCCCATCAGTCACTGTTATATCATAATTAAAAGTCCTTACAGCATCGATTTGCTCTTTTTGAACGAGTCGCACATCACCTGTTTTTTTGTCATATATAATGAGCGATTCTTGTTCTAACTTTACACCGTATTCCAGTTTTGCATTCGCGCCTGCGTCGTTGTCCTTAGCAACGAGCCGACCAATCAGAGAACCGACACTACTGTTACTGAATACCCTGAATACAAACGGGACTTCGAGAAACTCTGGGGGATTATCATTGCTATCAAGGATATTTATGGATATATTAAGTAGACTGCTGACGTTTTCGACTTTATTCGTGGCTCGTATTTGTAGTTCATATGCACTGATGTTTTCACGGTCCAGAGGTTTGAGTAGGCGAATTGACGAACCCCAGTTTGATGATTCCGGGAAGAGACGAAATGTCTTGTGAAAGTTGCCTGGAAAAGAAATATCAGCTATTAGATAGGGTGATGCGGTTCAGGATAAAAACCGATAACCGAAAACCGTCTTAAAAAAACCGAAAGAACCGAAAATACCGATTTTTTCAAGTCCACACAGAGTATTCTAGAATTTGAATAAACTTCATGCTACACATTCAAAAGTTTAGTTTTAAAAACAGCTGTATTTATGTTAGACTTTTAGTATTTACAAATTCTCCGCTAAAAACACGAGTTTTCCCACTTTTCTGGGTTCTAATTGCGCTCGCGCTTGGGTAGTAGCTTTGATGCTTCGCTTTTGCAGAGAATGTTGTTTTTTCCGGTTTTTCGATTTTTAGTCTAAAGCAACATCGTTTTAATCGGTTTTCAAAAAACATCGGGTTTTTTCGGTTTATCGATTAACCGCATCACCCTACTATTAGATTCAGTACAAACAAGCAAATTTTCCTTGGCAACTTTTCCTAGTGAGGTTTTATTCGCTCGTGTATATGATGAGAATTGATAAGTTTTCCTGGTCAAGGAACCTTGTTCAAAAGCTGGTCATGTTAGCTATTCAGCGGGTTAGCTATTCAGCGTCACGAAAAATTGTTCGTCGTACACATGAGCAAGTGAACTCGTAGAGGTACAACGCTCCTTGGCAAAGAAAAACTAGTGAATATTTAGCTGCAAGATTTATAAGGCAGACCTCGTAATATTTCAAAATTCATCGTCTCTGTCATTGTTCTATCCGTGTCTCTGCTTTCTGCCGTTGCTTCGAAACGAAATACTTCTCGCAACAAAGGCGTGTTTTCCAGTACGTCTACAGATCGATCACTTTTGAATTCAGGATAGGCAGCTAGAGTGGGTGGTGAAAGTGTTTTGAAAGAAAAAAAATGTACTATCCAGCATCGTTTATTCAACTTTACTCTAGTAGGTTTATTGGCTTTTTTCTTTATCTACGGTTCGCTCTTTTTTTGCCTAGCTATCCAATGCCAGACTACTTCACGTCGTTTAACGTCAAAGGATTCTACTCTTACGCCAGACGATCTTATTCTGTCCAACGCCAGACTCTTCAATTCGAACAAGTTGCTACCTTCAAATTCACTTGTGGCAAAGGCTTCCAACAAACAAGTGGTATTAACCTATGATGCGATAGAGAGCCCCGGCAGTTTGAACTCCGGTATTTTCTGCCGTTTCCAATGCGCAAGAATGCAACTTATAACATTTGACAGAAAAGCACGTGTTTTGAAGAAGATAAGCGATATTTCCTTCCTGGCTTCTACAAGCTTTCTTTAGACATTCCGTCATATCTTGTATTTTCGTTCCCAGTTTCTTAAAATTGCCCGCGTCGACGCCACCAAGAATGGTGACGTCATTACGGATTGACTGCGGTAGACATATGGTTCTTTTTGCTAGAAAGATATAGATCAGTGAGATATTTAATATGTAATATACATTTTTCCACAGATTTCATCTGAATCAATAGAAGTCTTTATTTTCAAAGTTTTGAGACAAATAATTGAAACAGTTTGTTAGAAGGTTAACCTAGAGTTAATGCTAATCCGGTTTTAAGCTAACAGCTCCTGCTCTACTGACCGAAACGTTTTGGAGATTAGCGTAGGCCTGACCTACCTTGACAACCATGAGATATTAGGCAAGAGAAACCGACAACCAGGAAAATCACTCGTGCTTTCCGTATCATCATCATGTATCCATCATCGTCTAGCAACATGCTGGTATTACACGAATTGGGATTGGCTAGAATTAAGGTTTGGAATCGGTGATTATCAATCGAAAACATTACGTTTTAGTAACGCACCACAGTATACTGTAATGGCAATAAATATGATTGTATCTAATGGACAATTGGGCTAAGAAACAAGAATGAAAGCATATAGGTCATAGCATAAATTATACGTGAGAATTGATCACAGCTAAGAGTAAACTGTGTTCCTTGTATTGTATTTGTCCTTGCATGCATTTCTGCCACCCAAATTACGCTTTTGTGGTCCATTCTATGCACTAAAAATCATTTTATAGTTTTGAAAACCGTAAATAACAACGATTACTGTCCCAAATAAGCATTAGACATTTGAAAATTTTAACCAAAAGACAGAACAGCTGTTGCATACGTAAAATTACTCTTCCTAAGTGAAATGGCGAATCATGTTTACCTTGCTATTTTTTGTTCTTGCTTTTGAATTCCCTTCTTTTTTCCACCATAGTTTTCTTTCCCTGGGACCTCTTTTCGTTGTTTTAAAGCTGTCTAAACACTTTCACAGTTTTCATTTGTAATCAAGCCCGAAACGAAATAACAGATAACGCAGACTTGCAGAAAGTGACTTGTACAAGTTAGCGAAAATTTTCTTCTAATATTTGCGATGAACCCGTAGGGTAAAAACAATGCTTTGAATCTACACAACAACAAAGCTGTCGACGGTATATAAACACCCTTTGTCTCGAACTATGCTTTAGTAATCGTGTGAGAGAGATGTAATAAGTATCCCAGGGTGTACTAGCTTTATTCTCTTTGGAAGTTTGCTTAGCCGACATATGGAGTTGGCAATAAAATCTGGAAGTGTGTGCCCTGCTTGTTCGGCTATAGAAATCGACAATGTTTTCCACTTATATTTTAACAACGCTCATTTGTTTCACCTAAATATTTATGTACATAAATACACGTAATTTGTTGTTCTTAAATTGTTGTTTTATATCATGTATCAACGACATTTTAATTGCTCCTTTCCAAAAAGGTTCACTGGCTCGTGTGCACGAAGTCAACGAACAAGTCATTTTTCTTAACAATTCTCTTGACGAGTCAATGATTGCTACTCAGGGAAAACATGTCAATACAAAAAAAATTCACTATTGAAAACTTGCAAAATTTTCAAAAGAAAAATCGTTTCATCGGCGAAATGGTATCTGTGAGGAGTTAAACGGATACAAGAAATAACAATATATATGATTTAATTACTGTTTAATTTGGACTAATATTAACATTGTGTTTAAAGAAGTTCTCAGGATCGTATTGTCTCTTCACTTTGCGAAGTTTTTCCATAACTTCTTCATTAACGTCAGGATCTACTTGCATTTGAAACGGAGACAATGCTCTGAGGGTTTCTTCCAGCCAAGCCACAGCTTCACTTTCAAAATCTGCATTTGGCGTCGAGCAAACGGTGAGGATGTAGAACCTTTATAGAGAAACGAAGTTACGCTTTCAAATTACAATGCACAGCGGTTATACCAGTTTATATTACTTTTACTACACGAAAATAGAATTCCTATATTCACACGGCCGTATAATAGCTGTGCTTTATATATTTACGTAAGAGAAACACAGGATATCCGACATCATCTTCGAAATTTATAGAAAAAGTAGTTCTTTTTATTTTAAGCATCTACAAGCGGTCTATATTTGCCTCTCTTTGAAGTAGTACAATGGCAGAAACGTCCACCAAGTTTATACAGTGATAGCATTACAGCTACTGTCAAAAATGAAGTTACAAATGAAATAATCATTGATCTTATGTAGATATCTCTGGCAGCCATGCTGTTGTTGCTCTCTCCGTCGTGTGTGACTTTGTTCCGTTCGTTGTTGTTCTTCTTGTAGCTGCCGTTCTGCTTGTTATTGCTCGGTCTACTAATGTATTGATCACGTTTTCGTATTGTTGACGCAGTTTTGAGATTATGGTGTTTGAAATTCATCGATTGGGCAACAGGCGTTGCCCAGATGCTGTCCAACTTGCTCAAGAGCCATTTTGTATATAAACCCAACAAACCAGCTGCCACGCCTGACTCATGCGCAGAACATCCATGCCTGACAGTGACGTCCACCAATAAACTCCGCATGCTTCGAAATGATCCCTCGTGTGTGCGACGCCGTTGTCTAACTTTGTCGCTAAGTGTAACCATTTTCTCCAGGTTATCATGAAGTGTACCTATTTTTGCCTCGCTACCCTCATCTTTTCCAAAACATCCAGGCGTCCGTTGCCATGTAAGAATATCCTTCAGACGTTTTAAAGTAAAGAACTCTTCATAGCCATGCATAGCGCATACCATTGCCTGCTCCATGTACAAATCTCGCGAGTCTTCTTTCACAACTGGCCTCTCCAAAACTAGCATTTCATTCATAATACGCAAACAACGATCTTCTATCAGCTCATTCACATTGAGTCCCAAGCGCTTCTTCAATATCTTCGAGTACTTTTCTTGGCAGTCATGCATTAAGGCCACTGTCAGGAATAATATTTGATGTGTGGGACCATAGCCTACTAGGTTGCGATCTGTTATGGCCTTCACGCAAGCAGGACTAAATAGGCATTCGGTATGGCTAGGATTCGAACCCATGGCTTCGGACATGCAAAAATCCGACAACTTCTCGCTCAAAGAAAAATTGCTCTTCTGAATGATTAGTCCATTAACTTTAGACATTGGTAGTTTACGTGCGCCAAAAGATTCCAAGAACCTCCAAGGCTTGTCGACTACATCTTTAAAGGTCTCATAATAGTCGTTCGATTGTTTCTTTATCGATTCTTGGGCGCGGGTATTTATCGATCCTGTTAGAAGTCTTAATTGGCTAATTTTTTTGTAGACCAAGTTCTCTCTGCTACCATCCCAGAATGAGTTATGCTCAGTTAAGGACGCAGCCAAGGCTCCTTCGGTTACTCTTAGGCCAAAGATAGCGTCTAGGTTAACGTCGTTTATATTGTCTTCGTAGAACGACACTAATTTGTCCAGAGCACGTAGCGTCGAGTTGAGCGCTGTGGTATAGTCAATTTTCAATGAAATTTGGCTTCTCTGTGATAATAAACTGAATGCGAAAGTAGTCGATACTAAAATCAGCGTCAATGTTAGGCAAAAGTGAGCCATGGTTACGCACATTAATATAAATTGTCCAGAAATATGTCAAGTGACGTGTTATAATACTTCAAGGATAACAAACATCTAAAATGTTCCAGGGCCACTTGAAGATACATTTCCTTTGTCGTCTTTCTGTTTTTATGAATAGCGAAACGATACGCTTTAAGTTTCAAGCAAGTCGCATCACGACATTCGTTGTACCAAGTCGTCCAGAACTAACTAATAATAAACGCGCACTGTTTCATTACATTTAAATCACACGAATTGATCCGCTAAAATTCGATACTAAAATGTTTCCAAAGATTCGCACTGTGAAGACTACACACAAAATGTTCGAAATCCGTTTCAATTTGATACTTCAATTCTGAACAATGTTTTCCTGTCAATGGCTACTGACGGAAGTTGTGTTGCCCTTGGCTCTGTTTTGCATTAAATTTATACGCTAATTTACTTTTCGCATGGTATGTTTACAAAAGTTCAAAGGTGGCGTTTCATATGTCAAATCCCCAATATAATTATGAGAAGCTAAGACGTAACGTAACTTTAAAGAATATGTACAGCGTACTTCCCTTCAGCTAGATATAAATAGTACCAGTATATCTTTATTATACACGTCATAAATCGCCATATTGGTACAGAATTGAAAAGAAAATCCATAAATTTTATGGAATGATGAACAGCGGAACTTTTAAGTTGGGCGCCAACATGGCAT
>JAODVM010422940.1:0-25471 GCA_025400095.1 Phenganax marumi
CTAGAAATTGACAATCGCTATTGAATATCGATTATATTATTTGGACTTTCGAGTAACATTAATTCATTAAAGACATTGAAGACATTATAGACGAATACTGTCACTCAATGAGTGACTTTATTCCACTATAAAATTAATATAAAATAAAGATTTATGGTAAAGCCGATACCACAGTGATTTAACTACTACTTAATTCTAACGAAGCTAAAATTTCGACACGTTATAATGCCATCTCCTGACCACCAGATTTCTGTCAAATCTTCCCCCAAAGTCCAGGAAATGGCATTTCAGAGCTTCTATGTTTAAAAATTTTATGGGGGAGCATGCCCACGGACCCCCCTAGCACGACTCGCGCCTGTGGCGCTCGGCTCAGGCCTTCGGCCCTCGTTTCCCAAGTGTTGCATTACAGGGGCGCGGTTTCCTCGATAAGCCACTGCCCCCCCCAGAAAAATTGTTCCCAGCACGCCCATGGACTCCATGGGCAAAATGAGAGTGCCAAGACTGTATTCTAAAGCATCTGTCTATTTCAAATAGAAGAGCTACATTCAAAGTACCAAAACGAAAGTTAAACAGTACTATGGGGGAGTTGAATTTAGCTTTGGGGATACGATGTAAGTAGTACATAATCGGTTCCTTCTGGGACAAAAATTATGCAAATGAGGTAGAGCGTAATACAAAAATATACTTTAGCGCCATTTTGAATAAATAATGAGCTGAAAAATTTTGTCCTAAGTTGCCACCTGCTGAAAAATTAGTAGAAGCTACTATTAGAACTCATTTGCATTAGCTGACAATTGAAATTAGTAGAAGCTACTATTAGATAACATTTTGAATAATTCATGAGCTATGACGTCATCAAAATAAATTTGCATAATAGGTCAGGGAATCGGGTGATAAATTCAGCATTTATAAGTAAAGACCAAATGAATTCGCAAAATAAAAATCAAACAAAAAATAACAAAGTATCAAATTTTAAATTAATAGAAGACAATACTACAACTAATTTGCATAATAGGTCGGGGAATCGGATGATAAATTCAGCGTATATAAGTAGAGACAAAATGAATTCGCAAAATAAATGGCTCAAGGCGTCAATGAGCTTTTAAGACAATTTAAAACAAGATTTAGAAAATACCCGTATGTCGTTCAATTTGATGAAGGAAAAGAATTCTACAACGTAGGTGTGAAAAACCTATTAGAATCCCACCATATAAAATACTTTAGTACACAGTCAGATAAAAAAAACAGCTATTGTAGAAAGATTTGACAGAACTCTTAAATCGATAATGTGGAAATACTTTTATTCCAAAGGAACAAATCAATGGGTTGACATTTTAGACAACCTCGTTGATAATTATAATCATACAAAACATGGAGCGATCTTAATGAAACCAGCTGAAGTCAACAAGTCTAATGCAGACCAAGTGTGGCTAACGTTGTATGGTCATTGGACAGGACAACACCCCTTGCCTAAATATAAAATTGATGACAAGGTCCGAGTGTCCAAGTATAAAAATGTATTTAAAAAAGGATACGAAGCGAATTTCATGGAGGAAATATTTAAAATCAATGAAATCTATCGAGGGGATCCAACCACCTATGAAATACGAGACATTACATTTTCGCGTGATCCTATTTTAGGTAGATTCTATGAAGAAGAATTGTCTCCCGTAAATAAACAAGACGACATGTACAGAGTGGAGAAAATCCTTAAAACAAGAGGTAACATGGCTTTGGTTAAATGGATGGGTTATGATAAGACACATAATTCCTGGGTGAAAAAATCCAACATAAAAGATCTTTAAATAAATGGACACAAAATTCAAAGACTATGACTACGACGACTTTGCTCGTGAACGTGAAGAAATCGAAATGAGTAAATATAATGATAGAGACAACATCAATGACAACGACATCATAGACGATATTAACGCAGAACGTAAGACTGATTTTCTAGAAGACGACACCCGAAACGAATTTGACCGTAAACCAGATGTCAATGTCGATTTTGTCGACCCCGTAGCACCAGTGGAACCGGTTGAACCTGATTTAGAATGGGACAAAACCTACGACGAAGTTGATATTCCTGATATACAAAAAGATGTCGCTGACATAAGACGATCTGAGACTTATGATAAAAAAGACTTTTTATTGAATTTTTTAGAACATAACGTTGTCAAACGAGATGGACCGAGTTCTAAAGAACTTGTAGAAAACTTCAAAATAAGAATAGGAGCAAGAGGAAACGTCATCAGTGGAGAATTTGAAGGACGAAAAATAATAGTCAGGGACAATGACGGTGGGTTTGTTTACTCAAGAGATGCGAAGTCCCAAGAAGCTATCAATAGGTTTAAGGAGTTGTCCCGAAAAGCTCAAGCTGAACATTATGGTACATCGTCAGCGCAAATCGAAGAAAATATATAACTAAACACTATTAACAGCGACAGCTTAAATGAAATAACAAGTCAAGTCACGGAAAACTCTATCGAAAAACTACAAACAGAAATAGACGACATGTTGGACAATCTAGCATCAAAAAACGAGCAAAGTGGGATCGTTACAGAGTAACAACTTAGAGAACTTCGTGGATACCTAGACATGCCAGGAAATCAAACAACAGAAGAAAAGCTTGAAAACTTAGAAAACGAAGCGAACCATTGGAGACTAAAAAAACTACAAGAAACCGATCCAGAAGAAAAAGCTGTTTACGACACCATGGAAAAAATAGCAAAACTAGCTGCTGAAAAACTAAGATTAGAAAACGACATGAGGACGGTGGAACCAGAAACTAGGGGGATTATCCAAGACAAAGTTGAACTCAATGATCTAAATAGATATAAAAGGTTTAAAAGGTGGGCGAGGCAAAATTTGATCGCGTTGAGTGGGGTTGCTATGGCGATAGGTGGAATCAGTACAACCGTGGTGGTCAACGCAAGAAATGCCGTCAAAAGAGGAGCCCAAGCTCCGAGTAGGTTTTCAAAAGCGGTGGCGAACTTGGCTAAACAAGTAGGTCCTATAGCTGCAACGGTGTTGAATGTACTTGGTAGTGTGTTGAAGTGGGGGGCAAAAGGGGTAAGTTTTATAGCTGAAAACTTGTGGATCCTTGCATTAGCATTGACTTGGTTCGTGTACGACATGTATAAAAACAAGCGGTATAAGAAGTAAAAACCTCTTAATAACCTATAAAATTTCAACTTTTTTTTTTACTGTATAATAAATGAACAACATGAATATTTTGACAACTGGTTTTAGAAAACATAAAATGAGTGACATCAAATGTACTCGAACAAAACATGTCATTACGTTTAATTCAAATAAAGCGAATCCAGGGGAGGAAATCTACATCGATATTCCAAAAACTCAAGCCGGATGCCTGTTTAGTACCCCACAGTTTGAACTTAAAATTTGACTTTAAAAACAAAAATGAAAAGTCCTGATTCCTAAACAATCTTGGAAAACTTTTAGTCGAACATCTCGTCGTCAGCGTTGGTGGTGAAAACGTTTTTGATAACACTGGGTATAGTGAGTTTGAAGTCTACAAAGATCTTTGGTTGCCCACGCGAGTAAGAGACGAACGAGTAGAATTTGGCATCGTCAACGAAAATACGAGAAAAATAATGTCTGGTGATGATAGTGGTGTAAAAACTGGAGATACCCAAAAAGCGTCAGATGCGTTGGTGGCAGGTGTCTTGGGAAAAAGCAAAAGATAAAATTGGACAAGATCGTAGGAGATCATGGATTACTCGCTCCTTACTGTATGGGTCATAATCTTCAATATACACTCAAACTACCAAGTGCTGACAAAATCATGGTGGCACAAACAGGTGAAGAGGTAGCAGGATACACTCTAGAAAACATCGAACTCGAGTATGAGACGATCGAAAATGAAAACCTAGCTGGAGAAGCACTCGCAGGGTATGATGTTGGAAGGAGTTTAAGTTTCAAACATGTCACTTTGATGAAGACAATAGAATGGGACAAATCCAGTACATTGGTGAATGAAACCATCAACCTCCCTCGAACAAGTATGGCTGCGATCGTAATGCTCTTCAGAAATAAAACTTTAACCGACAGTGAAGAATACGTGTACCCCAACATTGAAAGCGTGAAGATTACCATCGAAGGGGTTCCCAATCAAGTTTACAGTCAAGGTGTACAAAAAGGAGATTTGTTTTGCGAGGCAAAGAGGTTCTTTGAAAACGAATGTAGTGATTGTCAAGCAAGTAGTGAAATGACCATGAGAAAATTCTTTAAAGACAAATTTGCCTTCGTCGTAGATCTTAGAACCATCAAAGACAAAGCAGTCGTTGGAGCTGGAAAGAAACTCGTCAACACTCAAAACGGTGTACTACTCGAAATTAAAAAGGAAAGCTACAAGTGCAAATGTACTGTGTAAATTGTTCGTGGTCAGTGACGGCCTGGTGAATTATAATAACAGAATGATAGAAAATGTTCATTATTAAGCTATAAATAAATGGGAAACTGTATCCAAACTGAACGAACAGAACGTTATATTCCAGATCCAGATCGTCCTGGTCACATCATAAAAGAAATAAAAATTAATAAGTCTTGTGGATGTACTTTGAGATTTGGACTAAATGGAACTAGACTTATACTGAATACGAGCTTCGATTATAATGATACTTCCACCACTGACATTAAAAGTGAACGTAGCGCGGAGCGGGTGCAAAGCACCCTTGAGCTGAGCGCAGTTAAGACAACAAAACCTCATCCGCAAGGCAAAGTGGTAAAGTCTTAGGTTTAAATGTATAACTTCGCTTTGCGACTATCGCATTTAAAAAGTTATACATTTATTCGCTTCACTCATTTTGTTCCACAAAGTGCTCATATGGAAATCTCAATGAAATCACCAACTTTGCATATTTTATGTTTTTTAACTTTTGTACAATACCATGTTTTTCTTCTTTAGTCACATGTCCAAGGTGGTCATCAAAGATGAATTTCATATCCTTTCTTGATGGATTATAAAAACAAACTAATTTGGAAATATTCTCCCGATAAGGTTTTGTTATCGAAGTCAATTGTTGCATCACCACGATGGTACTTAAACCATAATGTCTTGCTGAAAATGCCAATTTTTCGAGCTCTGACATTCTACTTTTCACGAATTTGGTCACCGCGCAATCGTCTAAGATAATTAAACTGTTGGTACCTTTTGCAAATTCTACAATTTGTCTTAAAAAAGGTTCAACGTCATCTTGCTCGCAGTTCACCACGATAAAATTTTCATCCTTGTCATAAGACCAAGTTTGATAAGTTTTATTAAACTCATAAGTGGGACAAATCAAAAATATATAATCAAAATGATTCATGTAATGGGTCTCCAATAACCGAAGTAAATAATATATTTTCCCACAACACGTCATCCCCACAATGATCATATTGAAAGGTGTGTCTAGTTCAGTTTCAATTGATAATGGTAATTCCAAAGCTTTGCTAGCGTTTGAAAACTCATTTAAAACTCCTAAGTCTCGGCGGTTTCTTTGTTTGGTTCTTGTGATGCTTCGTTCGTTTTCGCTTCGCTCACGGTCGTTTCCTTGCATTCTTTATTTTTAGCATGTTCTTGGCTCGTTTTGTTCACTTCGTTTATTTTGTCGTTCGTTGTTGCTTTGCTTACAACGTGCTTACCCACAATAAGTCCTCCAGATAAAACCCCAATGAATGGAATATAAGGTGTAATGTATCCTGAAATGAACTTCACATCTGGTTTAAATGGCTTATTATTGGTGAGTTCCCTACCCATTTGTGTAGGATTCTCGATAAGCTCCAAATGACCCATCAGTTCTGCGAATTTTCCAATCACAGTATCCGTAAGCATCTCGTTCATAGACTCCGTTTGTTCACATTGGTAGTCTTGGTAAATTTGTTCTAAAGCTTTTTCAGAAGCTTTTTCAATATAAGATATTGAATATTTTATTTCTTTTGCGGAAGCAAGTTTAAAAAGCTTTGCAGGTTTTGCAACAGGTTTTGACACGTTTTGCAGTTTACTGTTGTGTGATCTATGATCGTGGTCGTTCATTTATTATATGCTTTAATTTAATATATTTTTGTTTAAGTTTTTGCTCGCGGTCTATCAATTTCACCTTTGCGTTTTCTAAGTTCACCACTTGTGATTTTAATTTCTTCATCATGTCTTTTGCTTTTCGGTGTGGGATTGAACTTGAATTTTTCAACTCAGCTCGAATGTCATCAGCATAACTAAAATTGAAACTCATGTGTTGAACTATGTTAAAACACCCACCACAAACGGTCTTATAAGAATTAAGTTTAATCAAATTTGTTGAACTACACACCCTAGACCAATATGGATTCACTAAAAACTCAAAAGCGCTTCAGACTCTGTTAGGTCTTCATCTTGTTGAGAAATGATTAAAATTATTTTATTATGTAGAATGTCTCTTTGTACACCTGTAGAGTTTGATAACTCTGATAACAGTGATCTTATTTCTGGATGCTCGAACAGCCCCAACTCATTTACATGTGTCTTTAGTCCTAAATTAATAAGATACCACATAGATGCTTGGCTCGATTGTGGAATAAATTTTTGATTGTTGAAGGATGCAGAGCAGCCGCTCTGCGTTTTTTTTTTATATTGTGTTTGTTCTCGAAATATCTCAAGGGTGCAATGCACCCGCTTCACGTTTTTAATTGTTCTGTATGATCTTGGTAGGATTCTGCTTTCTCAACTTTGTTGTAATTTCTTCTTCAGTCATCGACTTGACCCGTCTTGCGATGTCGTTTTCACTTTGTATTCTTAAAGTGTTGTAAAGATCATCCTTTGCATGTTTTAGATTTATGTTTCTTCTTCAGTTGTCTTCGTTTATTATGTAATTTAGTCGATTCATTGCGGAGTCTTTTTCAGAGTTGGACATAGTCAATCAGTTTTCTGCATCTCGTTCGATGATTCTTATTAACACCTTGTTCTTATTTTTATATTTGTAAATTAAATCTTTATTTTGTTCGTATGGGTTCATGTTTTCTTTAATACTATACGCTGAATTAACGCTTCGCGATCTCTGATCACTCACCCGATTCCCTGACCTAACGCCCCGCGGTCGAAGACCGTTATGCAAATTAGATTTTGATGTCTGAGCGAAACAAATGATGTCATAGCTCATTCATTATTCATAAATTTTTGGCTGCCATTTTGAATTTTTAATGAGCTCATTTGCATAAATGATTGATAGGTGACTATCTTATTTGCATAAAAGGGGGCGTGGCCGAAATGCACCAGAACAAACTAATATTGTACTACTCTTCTCACAAGTAAGTACTCAAAAGTATAAATAGGTGCAGAACTATGTAGATTTTGTGGCCCAGGCTTGCACTTTCGCCTAGCAACTACATTCGTGTTCGTCTGTTTGGTAATTTGTATGTTTAATCCATTTTAACATCCAGTTGTCTGCTAAATTCCAGTCAACGAAACCCCAATATTATGAATTGAGAAAACTACACTGTCCCTAATTTTATAAGCAATGTAAACATGAAAAATTAAGTTGCAACACAGCTAGTCATCAGTTTAGAGCAAGCCGTTCATTAATTCAGTTGTTTTTATTGAAATGCCCAAGTTCCTGAAACATTGAATAACGAGTTTACAAAACGATGGCAGTTTTGTCCTAGCAATATTACAAAGTCCAAAATAGTCAAAATACTGATGCAATGAAACACGATATTAATAATCACTCCCCAAAGAGTACCCATAGGCTTTTGAGAGTCAAGTGAAATTCAAAACTTTAAAAGCTACTGTATATTATCATGCATAGACAGCACTTGAACACTATGACCCACCAACTGTTAATGTCTTCAACATTATCACTCTGAGGTCCTGTCCACACTAATGCGCTTTTGTTTGAAAATGGAGACATTTCAATGCGTTTTGGCCTTCCATCCACACTAATATGCTAAAAAACGATGATCGTTTTCACCAAAAACGAAATCGATTTGAAAACGCTGTTGAAAGTGGAGCCAAATGAAAACACATACTTATCGTACTAGTGTGGACGCACGAAAACCGAGGCTTTTGAAAACGATGACGTCAAACCTATCAAATTCCCAATTTCTGCTGGGCACCAAAATACAAAATGGCAGACAACAACATGTTTGTATTAATGTTACTTGCAAACTTAATCGCTTGTTTAGAGTTAAATATTGCGTTATTCAACCTTCTGTTGATTTCCCACTGAAGAAAGATCTCGGTTCTATGGACACTAGTTTTGTCGAAGTCTAGTGTGTATAAAATTTGTGTTAAAATGCGGTTTCAAAAGGCCAGAAGATTTTGGATTCGGCCAGGTCGAACAAGTGCCTGGTGGGACAATTTCGTTTTGGAAGTTGTCATTCCAGAAGAATGGAAGAAAAACTTTAGGATGTCTCGTACATCCAATAAAGCTTAGTGAAGAGTTGCGACCATATATTGAAGGAAAATGTACTCAAATCAGACAGCCAGTTGATGTGGTGAAAAAAGTGGCATGTACCTTGTATTACCTAAGCAACCAAGGCCGACTGAGAAAAACCACAAATGTGTGTGGACTTTCTACACAGGTTGTATCGAAAATTGTTAGAGACTTTGCACCGCAATAACTAATTATCTGGGACCCTCCTATATAAAAACAACTAAAGGTGTTAAAGTTAAAGGTGTAAAGGTGTGAAAGTTCACAGAGGCAGGAGTAACTGAATTGATCATCCATTTTTGAAAAAGCATACAACATTCCACAGTGCATTGGGGCAATTAACAGCAGTCATATTGACATTAAGCAACCCAGGACAAATTCAACAGAGTATATCAACCAAAAGCAGCGGTACAGCCTTTATATTCAAGCTGTCTGTGACTTTAATGCCTTACGTGATGAAGGAAAATGCTGGTGGTGGGTCTACTGCACAAGAACAGTATTTTGGACTTTCCTTGTGTAGAGCAAGGATGGTAATTGAATGCTCTTTTGGTTGGCTGAAGGGGCGGTTTGGAGCCTTACGAAGACCCTTGGACATAATCATAACAGAAGTTCCATATGCCATTTATGCTTGTTTTGTTTTGCATAACTTCTGTGAGTGCAATAATGAAACTGTGTCAGATGACAAAGTTACTGCTGCTATTGCATATGACAAAGATGCTCAACCTTCTACACCACCAAGCTACACAAATGAGAGAAATGAGAATGAAAGAAAATGAGTCAGGAGAGTTTTGACCAAGTGCCTGGATCCATGAGTGAATTACATAGAGGAGAATGTGGATTGTAATTCTACACTCAACAATAACTGACAATGATTACAGTGTAGAGAATATTTCTTTCATTTTTTAAATTACCAAGCTATTTATAAACTAATATGGGATGTTTCACAAAAATCTGCAGTGATTGTCAACTTAACTAAGTATATGTGTAAAGTTTTTAAATCACAACATTGTTTCCTTGAGTACTAATGTTGTTTGTTTGACAAATAATGAAACATTATTATTGACATATATGAAATTCATTGGCTGCATGTACAACCCTACATGTTGTTCCAACTTTTCAGTTCATTCCCAGTTCATGCTCATTATCTAAATAGTTAAATTGTTGACTATAGCTTTGTTCATTTTGACTTGGTAGATTCATAGGAGGGTGCTTGGATTGCTCCAGTTGGCGATGATGCTGATAGCCGATTGTGGACATTGGTTGTTGATAGTACTGCCAGCTCATAGATGTGGGTGGCACACTTTGCAGTCGCATCATATTATTATTATTCTTCATTTCAGAGAAAACACTGGTGATGCAATTAGTCAGCTTCTGAACATTGGTTGCTAGGACTCTCATGTTGTTAGAGGATTGCTGCTCCATACTATCAAGTTTATCCATTTTTTTTTCAGTTGAAAATCGTCTTGAGCACGATTCAGCAACTGGTTATCAATCGAAAGTTTTCTTTTCAACTTATCTCGCTTGTGATTTGCAAGCTTCTCAGTAAGCAGAGGTCTTTGTTCATTTATCATTATCTTTGCATCGCTGGCTGGTGTTATTTGTAAATTTCCTGGTGTGCCCTCTTCTCCAGGCTCACTTTGACTATCAAGGTCAGGGCTATTTGGTAATGTGTAGCTATTATTTTGTGAGAACTCTGTATCTGTTGCTTCATTGTCTGCTTCAACTGAGAAAGAATTTACAGACAAAAAATCTGAGGATTCGATTCCCGAAGCAATAGCAGTTGTCGCAGGAGAACCACCCCAAATGGATTCGCACATCTCAAAATACAGCCAGACAACTCGGCCATGACCACTGCGTTTTCCACTGTCTACCGATTTTCTGAATTTCCCTCTAATGGCTTTAAGTTTAGTGGTAATAATGAGCTTCATAATATCGCTCGGCTTTTGGGGAAAATCTTTCCCTGAAAGCTCAGAATTTTCCTCGGGTAAGGGATATTGCTGCTTGAATCATTCTAAAATGTCTTCATATTTATTCTGGATTGATTCCCAATCCACGCTTTCAAATGCTTTTGCCACTTTATATTTGCTAGTAACTCTCAGCAGCAACTCAACTTCTTCATCAGTCCAAATAAAAGCTTCCTGCTTGTTAGCAGTAGGCATCTTCTTGGATATACTTTTGTTAGTAGTCTGAGAAGACGAAGCCATATTTTGCACGAGTTCAGCGACAACTTGTTTACATTACAAAAAATTAACTTTTTTGCACACACGTAAAATACCACAAATACCGCAGGCACGTCTTTCAAGTATGCGCAGAGTGTTGTGTTAGATGCACACCGTAGAGTTTATTATTTTCAAGCATTTTAGTGTGGGCGGTCGAAAATGCTGCAAAAACGGTAGTGTGAACGAGGAGTGATTGATGCGTTTTTGAGCATGTGAAAACGGAGACATTCGAAAACGCGTTAGTGTGGACGGGGCCTGCCTTGATGGCAGGCCATACAAATAATTACTCAGTTATTAAATTTACAAGGCCACTTGCCTGTGCAAGATCTTCACATACACGTTACATGAAGGTCTTGCACAGGCTAAAGGACCACTCGCTTTAGTCCATTTATGCCTATTGCACATGGTTTAAATTAATACAATATTTACTGGCTACTATTATAAAAAATTTGGCAGCTTCGCAGATACCGAAATGTATCCCGAGATGCATACAAAGTGGGTGGGAAAAGAGTTTACTTCCAGTTTATTATGTAACACTTCTTCTTGCAACATATTCCAGTATGTATGTAATACAGATTATCTTTGTTTAATATTTGCAGGTGCCAGATGCTACCAGTGTCATTTTCAAGGGCATGTGGCAAAATGCCCAAGAATGGATTCCATGATTCAAACAATTGCCCCAATAACAATTAATGTTTCCAATGTTAATGGTGCAATTACTTATTAAATGATAATTTTCAATGTTCGATTAATATTTTTAAAATAAAGAAATAATTAATACACTGATGAATCGAAAAATCAAACAACACTACCTTGAAACACATGGTATTAACTATCTATATTTCCCAAAGAATTTTAGGATTTAGTCTTGTTATTAGTCTTGAATGCTTTTTATTGCATTCTTTGATCAGTAATTTCCACAGTATATTTCCACAGTATTGGCAAATGCAACGTAATTTCATTCTTAAGATTTTGGGCACGTTAATTTATAATGAAGCATGATAATCTAAACATATGGGATGAATACTAAAGTTCGTAATTTCAATTGATTAGTGTACTTCAAAATAATGGTGTTTTGTGAATGTGACTATGTGTAAATAACTATTTCAATGTACAGATAACAGTTTTTACTATAAACAAGTCATTTAATGTACAATTCCAATTAAATGTCCAAATTTTTAGCCATTTTAATGATTTGCCATCAACTATTACATGAGTTTTCAAAGACATTTTCAGAGCCCAAGTGTAAGATTTTCACTTCACTCTAGAAAGAATTAATTAAGATAGTACTGTTAAGTACATTTCTCACTAACAATAGACAGCCATGAATTTCCTATAATTCAATCTATACATCCACGTTGTTAAGGACCACTTTGTAATAAACGTCCCACTTTGTAATACCTGTCCCACTGCATAATAAAAACTGTCCCACTTTGTAATAAAAACTGTCCCACTTTGTAATAAAACTGTCCCGCTTTGTAATACCTGCATGTTCTTTTTCGTAATAAAAATGTTCCACTCTATAATAAAAGTAGGATACAGTTCCACTTTTAACAATAGCCTTACCACTATGTAATGGCCAAAACTAGTCCCAGGTTATAGTTTCAACTCTTCCCTTTTGTAATAAAATGAATATCCAGGCAGTTGTATTAAACTCATAGTCGTATTACCATTATCATGTTTATATATGGTTAAACATAGAATGTGCTATTCCGATTGAGAGACACTCACACTTAGCCAACGTTGAAGTGAACTTCAAAAAATTGAAGTGAACTTCAATTTTTTTACAGCAGCATTATTTTCTGTTTTATAAATGTCACGGAAAGACAGAAGTTTCTATTAAGCCTCTCAGTAAATTAGTTGTAAAAAATACAATCTTTATTTGTTTATGACATAGAATGTTTTATTTATATACACATATTTGCAAAATTAAAAGTTAGGTCAAAGAACCTACCACAAGAATTACCCGAGTCAATCTTTCTGGCTGCCATGCAAAGTTCAACATATGATTGGCCCAGCCATGTTGTTAGAACCTACAATAACTTAAAAGGCGTTGGCAGAACTTGGCAAAGCGTTCTGGAATCTGAGCGGGGACGAGCGTTTTTTCCTAGGGTGTACGTACCTCATCGAGATATATTACCAAAAACAAAGTCTTAAGGTAAAAAGGTTAAGGTAAACATGCAGCGAATAATACGAAATTCGGGTAGTTTTTCTGGGCTTATCATGGAGCTATAAAAAATTCTTAATAGTCCTAAATGGAATAGTGCATTGCTTGATTGGTCCCTTATCCCGTTTGATTGGTATGCAATGGAAAAATATATTTTGGAAATGATTAAGTTACATGTGCATCAATATAGAAATCTGGGATTAATGTTGTCGTGTTCTTTGACCTAAAAATTTATTTTAAATGTGTATTAAAAAATGTGTATATAAATAAAACAGTTACGCTATAAACAAATAATGATTGTATTTTTTGCAACCAGTAATTTACTGAGAGGCTTAAGAAAAACTTCTGTGCTTGCGTAACATTAAAAAAAGAAAGCAATGGTGTTGTACAAAAATGAAGTTAACTTTGGCTAAGTGCGAGTGTCTCCCAGTTGGAATAGCACATTCCACGTTTAAACACTTTCAAAAATAGAAATCGTAATGGGACTATAAATTTAATACAACTGATTCCTGGATATTCTTTTCGATTACAAAAGAGAAGTGTCTATCTTAGAAACTTGGACTGCTTCCTATTACATAGTGGTGAAGCTGTTATTACAAAGCGTAACTTTGTTTTACTTTTATTAAAAACTGGGACAGTTTTTATTACAAAGTGGGACAGTTTTTATTACAAAGTGGTCCTTAGCAACATTTTTTTTTCGCGAAAAGCCCCTCAAAAATGGCGTCGTGAGAAAGGCTAATTGCTTGTACATTTGTTATGTATAGTCAGTTCAAAACGCCCAATGGAAAAGCTCCAAGGCTAAACAGACTGGGGTCAAATGCTTTGGTATGTATGGTAGGGTAAGACTGTTTCAACTGATTCCATTGAGGGTAACGCTCTGGCAATAGAGCAAAGAAGTCGAACTTAGTCTTACTGGTTTGGGTTTTTCATCGCATACAAGACTACTTATTACACATTCAATGAAAAGAAATACCACCAGACTCTCATCTGCAAGCGAACTGTCGTGGAATATATAATACACTATGCATTGTAGTATCACAAGTAATACTTAAAGGGGGAGAAAGAGGACTTGACCGGGTTGAGGTATACCATAAAGTATACATACGAGGATTTGTTCCAATCCGAGGCGAAGCGGAGTGCTGGAACAAAGTCCGAGAACTTGAAAACCCGATCAAGTCCGATTTGAGGCCTTTGAAGTAATAGTTCAAACACGAGTAGGAGAACTTCCTCTGATTTCCAAACGCCGAGAGGAGTTAAAAATACGAGGCGAAGCCAAGTATTTTTTAACGAACTTCGAGGCGTTTGGAAATCGGAAGAAGTTCTCCTTACGAGTGTTTGAACTTGCTTCAAAAACTAAGGCGTATTTTGCGAGAAAATCGATGTGAAAGTTGGCTTAATTTATGTAATTTCTTCCTCCGATTTCCAACCTTTCTCCACGGCACTGATTTTCTTTGTTTTTGGATATTGAATTATTAATGATTTTTGAACTGTTGTTAAGTAAATGCTGTGGTTCGCCAGGATGCTCGTTTACCGTCCACAGCCTTTAGTTATAGGTATACCTTCTCACATCAGGAGCAACTGCAGGTTTCCTTGAGTCCCTTGGATCGTTATATACAACGTTCGTATCCACTTCTTCCATTGACTTTCCAAGACGACTCAGCTTAATCTGTGTTGAAATTTATACAATTTATTTGAATCTTCAAGACGAATTCATATTTACAAATTTCGTCATCTTAAACTGGGAGTCATTGGTCTCAAGTGTGAATGGGTGGCCATAAAAACCTCTTATTTTGGCTATGAACCAAAAGGTACCCTTCTCGAGTTTTGGAAAAGTACTGTTTTTCGGAATCAACCTTTAAAACTCCATACAGGTACGGAGAATTCAAAACCTACTGTTTGTGGGTCCACCAGCAGATAGTTTTCAGCTTTCAGATTTCGGTGTACAATTCCCTGTTCGTGCAAATACAGAACAGCCGAACCAGCTTGGTGAATGTACGTTCTCAAGTTGTCCCTAAGCCGTGGGCGTTCCAACATCGCATCGACTATATTACCCTGCGGATAGCTCTCAGAGATCTGCAATAAGTGAGAAGTACATGATTTAATCGCTAATGGTTTGTCTGCACAACAATGACAATTCGCATCCTGGGCCCTCGGTTGTTCAAAAACTGGTTGTTCAGCGCAGTCCTGGGATAACGGAGATTATGTAACAAAGTTTCACATGCTAGTCAGTAAACCTGGAAGTATTTTGCTAAAAATTTCATTTAAATCAATAGAATTGCCGTTTCGGAAAGTCTTGAAAGAAACGGACTTACAGAAATGAACTAACTAAAATGCTGTTTAATTCTCAACCCGGGGTAACGCTAAGCCATCTTTGAACAACCGCCAATGACCGAAGGAACGAATAAACACAGTAGAAACAGCACCTTCTAATTTACGCCATCACCAGTCTTTTTCATGCGCCAAGAAGACAATCGCGCACACCAATTGTCCAGCTTAGACAATCGTTTTGGAGCTTAACAATTCGTGTGCGTAATTGGGTTTATAACTAGTCTGTTAGGACTAATGTAAGCACATGTGGTTTATTTGCCTCATATACTCTACACCGATGGCCGCAACAATTTTGCAAGCCACAAAATACGCGGTCGTAAATTTTGAATACTAACCATCTCCAGCATATCGGGTCCAAATGGATTAACGGCAACAATCTTCACAAGATAAGGACAGTTCAACTGCTTTAATCTTTCAACGAGCTTTATATCCTTGAATTCCATGTACTCCAGTACATGAATTTCTTTGACTTCGTCACCCTGAAACGCATGCAGTAATTAGTGTATTGTACTTTCGTCGATTTTAAAACGCTCAAAACAACATCAGCGGGGAGTATGTTTGTTGTTAAACGCATCCGAGAAGTTTGAATACATCTTGTTGTAAATTCTGCCCGGAAACTTTGTCTTTCGACCTGCAGAAGCGACTAGAAATTTTCCGATATAATACGAGCATGATAATTTTTGAAGCAAAGAAGTAAAAATACGCAAAAATCTCCTTTTCGGTTCGTTGCATTCAAACAACATGTGTTGCATTCTATATTGCAGCGTATAAGTAACATTCATTGCGACTTTTGATTCCCACATGCGATATGTATTTCCGTTGGCCTTGACGCCTCTTTGTTTATGTAGACATGACATATTTCCGTTTCGAATAGAAAATACCACTTCGGCAATAACTTCTGCAAACTAAAATAAATTTCGATTAATTCACTTAATTGAAATGTAGAAATTGAATGTAGAAATGTAGAATTGTAGAAATTCACTTAATTGTAGAAATTGTAGAAATTGTAGAAATTGTAGAATTTCATATTTTATGGAATAAATCGCAATACTGTGCATGTTTCGGCGAACTTCTACGTGAAAATTTTTGAAAAATCGATATCCAATGGATTTCCTATCAAATACTTTGGGGCTGTATGGCCACCGATACTCCAATAGATATCATTGCGATTCATCTTGTGCATCGGTCTATGCTAATATTTACTTAAACTTAGGTAGCTACTGTTACTACGTACTTTTTTCTTCCGTTTTATAATGCACAAAACTGCTTCTCCCTCTGCTGGATCTACATTGGCGTACGAGTACTGAAAAGTGAAAAACAGCGAAAATGTACACTCCTCGCCTTTTCTTGGAAAAATCACTTAATATAATAACCACCTCACGTTCGTGGTCGAAATCGTCGTATTTTTCATTCCAATTATGATCTAAAATGTAAACAAAAAACTTCATACAATTGCTTCTAAATCTAATGTAATAATGACCAGCCTTTTCCGCATAGCGATCACATTTTATGCGTGTTCAATATTTTTGCAATATTTCTCACTAATTTCGCAGGACAAGATCGAGGTGAATAATAAAGCGTGTATGTTTTATTTGTTCTTTATCGACATATTTCATATTTAGAAAAGTATCTTTATTTAGTAGGTCTTTTTCAAAGGAGAGAGAGGTGAATACCCGGACACCAGTCTCACGTGATAACTGCATGTTTTATCAATTTATTAGTGATTTTTTAATACTGTTACATAAAATAGTTGAGGACCGAAATTTATAGATATGTGTAAGGATTTAATTTGTGTCTGACGTGCATTTAAATAAACATTTTAGACTACGTCTCCACGAGACCGGTTCCGCACATTCACGCACCGCATTCAACCAGTTCTCGGCCGTATTTACTCTTCAGACTTCTTGTATTAACAGTAGTTGTTTAATTCTGTTCTACTGTAGTGGTTTTAAACTCTAGATTCGTCTTTGAATGAGAGAAGTGAAAGTCGTAACTGTGCGCAATGACAGGCACAGTATAGTTATCGTTTTATATAATAACTACAGTAAACTACACAATATGATTGGTAAACAGAACTGCAGGATGAGACTGTCCTGCACGATTGTTGTGAGAATTGTACATTTCATCAATAATTATTATAAACTTGACAGTTGTGTCACCGTAATTATTGTATAAACCAATTTCCAATTGGTTTTCCGTGCAAGATACCGTCATCCATGCACTTGGGATGTCGTTCGACTTTCGGAAAGCGTAAAAAACACTCGCCTGCGGCCCCGTGTGTTTCTACGCTTTCCGTAAGTCTCGTAACAAACTGCGTGCACAAATGACGCTATCCTTCACAGAAAATATTAGGTATTCTTTAACGTATAATATAGCCGACACCAGCGTATGAAATTCATATTTTTAACAAAAACTACGACGAAAACTGATATAAACCTGCGACTTCCAAATGTGCAAACGAAAACTCCTCGTCGTAATCGTTGGTCTGTACAATGGAAACAAGAAAGACATGAAATTTGAATGCATTAGAAACAAAGAACTAAATATACCTTAGATGGTGAATTTTTTTGATAAATTGGAAAAACAGGTGACAGCTTTTCAAAATAAAGTTAAAGTCCAAGTGGTCATATGTTTGCAACCATAAAACATTCATAGTTTATGGGTAGATAATTACTGGCACTCACTCCTGGATTGTAATCTTCGGGAGAAATATCTTCTGTATGTTGGAACAGTTTGGGGGGAGGAGCAAGTAGGTTCTCGTATGTCTTGGGGTCATCTACAGGATAAAGAACGTTGAAAAAGAAACACAAAAACTTTGCAGCGATTGTTATTGCTGGACTTTCGCACGTACTTAACTTCTCCAAAAGGACATCTCTAAGTTCCCGAGGAGAGGCCCTAGATTCGTGGTTTCTGTCAAGACAGTTCCCCAATATGATCGCGAAAATGGATTCAGGGATGCATTTTTCTTTTCGCAACTTTCCTCCTCGAATAACCTACAAATTGCAGGAAACAAGCTTTTCGTAACAATCCTATTCAGCAATCTTATTGATACACTACAGTATAGTTTCCAGCTATTCAAAATAGTAGGATACAACGTTTGAACCTGCTTGCCGATTTCGGTCTTGATCAGTGAAGGAGAATATTATTTACGATGGAAAAAGGATTTTGCGCAAGAACCATCAAACACAATGAATGTCGCCGATCATGAGGGATATAACTATGAGAACCAGGTATTACATAACAAGGCGTCGTATTGTTATACAATAAAATTGACTTGATTATCTCACGGCAGGTTATTAATGTATAACTCCATAGTCATACTTAATGTAACATCTATTTGCCGGCAGTTCTAACCATGCAAAGACTATCTTTGTCACCTAAAGATTTTTAAACTTGCGGTCTTGTGTGCAAATTTGATTGAAACGTTATTTCTTATTAAAAAAAGTTGTACATACAAAAATCCTTGCTTTGCTTGAAGTGAGAGGCTCAGGTTTAAACTCGCCGTGATCTTGTCGATATTCTGGATGGTTGAATGGAACACATCCCAGAGTTAATAATTCGTAAAGAAAAATTCCAAAGCTCCAAGAAACAGTTTTTGGTGATATGGATTGAAAGAGAAGAGCTTGTGGATCCATCCATTTGAAATGTCGTTTGTCGATGGCCTTCTCCACACCCGTTTCTTCAATTTGCGAAGAAGTGCGACAAAACTGAAAACCTGTTAGTTTGACCTCGTTGTCGTCGTGAAGTAAAACATTTTTTGCCTGCATTGCTAGATGAATAATCCTTTCGTTTTCTAAAAATATCAACGCATCTGCAACTTGGATAGCCATACACAGCAGTTCTCTTAATTTACAAGCAAGAGCATCTGATCGCCGATTCCTTAAGAATTTCAAAAGGTTTCCATTTGAGGCGGGATTTAATAACACACACCTGGAACGCTCATCATATGCTATCAACTGTACAAGACTCGGATGTCCGTTTGGTCTGTTTTGCAATTGCTTCAAAAATTGGCACTCGTAATCAAAATGTTTAAGATGTGAACTGGCGTGTTTATTCAAAAGATCCATGCGTGTCTGTTTGTAGCACTTAACAATCACCTCAGATCTGTCAGAAGATGCTGAAAAAATCCACGCATGGGTGCCATTATGGACTGTGTTTCGGATCGCGTTAAGTTTTAGGTCCTTGGAGTGCTTTAGCTTTTCTATACACATTTCTTCGGTGGATGTATCTAGATCCTTGAATATTCCTTCCAACAATTGATTACGAATCGACATGTTCTCAATGAAAACCAACATCCTTGCGTGTTGGTGGAATATATTTATGCACTCATGAAGTTTCTTCTCTTCGAGAACAGAGAATATTTGAGAAATCCATCAATCGCTCTATTGACTAGCTCGGGGGAATCTGTTTAAAAAATACCAGTAATAACTATTTACTAGAACAAATTGTGCTCATTTTGCAATACGTTGTTTACTGGAGCTTTTATCTTGAGAATATGTAGAAATCACGCGAGCTAACGTTTCGACACTCCAGGGTAGTTTAAACACTCGAAATTATTTCGGTCCTGTCGGTGGCGCCACCGTCGTGAATATACAAAACAAAATGTTCGATAAACCGACTAGATTGCATGGAATATATTCAGATGCGATATATCACATAATGAATAGTGCATTATGGATTTCGGTTACTTTACCAGAAATATTTCTCACAATTTGAACCAGACTGTCAACCACAGTGATGGTAAACTTCCATCGATAAGTGAAGGCCATCTTGTTCAGTGACTTTGATATATGATCAACGATTTGCAGAAATATCATGAGATGACTTTCTTTCTTCTGAACAAGAACCTTCAAAGCAAAATTTGAGTAACTACATGATATTCCTGCTTATGTGCCCTGCATACAACAGAAAAATCATAAAACCCGAAATATATCCAAAATTGATCCCACCTTGAATGTTTTTCTATAAGTTGGGGAAGACGAGGATAATGAGTTATCAAAAAAGAAAGCGTACTCGCATGCTCATTAGAAAAAGGACGAAATACAGATGATTGCAAAAATTAGGTTTTCATATGATCACAGTACGTAAACGTTTGTTTGAAGTCAGTATGAGCATGATGCATATGACTAAGTGATGTAAAGTTTGGAGTTTCATTAAATTCGAATAATATATACTCAAATATACTTGTTACAAACATGTATTTTCAAGATTTCCTGTTTACGTATGGAATTTTTCTCAGTCTTTTTGTTTTAATGGTCTGCTGGTATATGGTGTTTTAGTAGCCTATACTAGAGTAAAAATCACTGACATCCAAATAAAGCGTGTAGGTTGTTGCAGTTTCTGAGTTCATGACGTGTGAGTATTTACAGAGACTTCCACTAGATGGATTTACCTGCATTTTCAGCCAAAATAGGATCCAATAATGTTGCGACCAGCTATTGTATTCCAAGTACGTGTTTATATCCTTTGTGCTTAAACATTCCTTCTTTATCGCATCGATCAATTTTGCCGCATTTTGAAACTTTTTTGCTTTAAGTTTTCCGGTAGCAAATATTGCGAGCATCTTTACGGCTGTTTCTATGTCCCGACGGACAAGGGAGGAAGGGAAAAAGTTTAGCGGTGCTACGAGCGTTTCCAAACGAGTTACAAGATCTTCCAAAGTTGCCTTGTTACGCAGAGGCTGCAGTCCATGTTGTAACATTACGGCCAGAATAGATGCATAAATGCTAATACCACTTATAACATTTTCCGTGTCGTCATCACAGAGGAGAAAATCACGAAGTTTGGATTCTGCTTGACATATTCCGCATTCTGCGAAATTTACGCTGAGGAAACCCAACTCATCGTGAATGCTGTCAGCTAAGTGTCTCCGCTCCGTGTTACTTTTCGCTTCGCAGAAAGCTTCAATCATTTGAGACAATGTCAATGACGTCTGCAGGTTATTCTGGTCTTCGAATTTGTGTCCAGTTTCCGCATTTGAATTAAGTAATTCACGTATGTTGATGTATGGACTTTCTTCTTCATCATTGCTATAATTTTCAGGAACTGCACGAAAAATTACAATGTTACAATCACTGTTTCAATTAAACAGTGTCTGCCATCAGTCATTACTTTGCCGACAGTAAGGTAGGCAGTTGAAGTAAGGTTAGAACAGCAACATTTTCTGGTATAAAATGCATACCGGCAAGAAATACGTATTCTCCATTTGCTTGAGGTGGAGTGTACAATTGCTTCATTGAACGGTTGATAAAAAAATCAAAAACATAGCAAGAAATACATTTACCTGTGTCCGTTGTCGGCCGAGGAATAGCATCTGGAGAGTCTATGGAAGTTAAATGATGCTAGTTATATATTGCATGGGTAACAATCATTTAAAACATTTCTATTTATGTTGTAACGTAATGCACATTAAACTTGTAGTTATGAGGAGAGTTTTACGCCTTTTTACGAAGTCAATTTCTTCACACCAAAAACCGAACGAGATCGAATTAAGTGGGTTGCTACCTACACAAAGGCAATCAAAGCGTGCATACATCAACGGCCAATGTGTTTTAGTAAAGCCTGGTTTCCATATGGTCGTAAGTGTCGTAAACGAAGAGCCACGATATCTCTGAACAGCCAAAATATTCTATCTTCTAAGCAGTAAATCGTATACAAAACATACATATTGTTTACTAGCACTTGCTTCGCTAATAACTCCCTTGAAACTGTTCAACTTCGGCGGATAAAGATCATGACTCAGTCTTTACGACAGTTACCACCATATGGAAACCAGGCTTAACCCACTGATTACTTAATAGTCCTGAATAAATTTGCATGGAACGTTGCCAATAAATTTCGCATGTTGCTAATCATTCACTGCCTTCCCGCTTACATGCTTCAATTCAAGAGCGATTTTTAGTCCATATTGTGTCTCATTTAATTTTCAACTACTTTCTTTCAAATTTCAGTTGGTTATAGATGTAGTTCTTTGCCTATATCCATCACGCGCCAATCACGTTCGTAAACGTCGTTCATTTTTTGGGGAGATGCAATGTGTACCACACAGAGAAGCCATTATCTCTTTAATGAGTGGAAGTAATATAGAAAGGATCCTACAGGCTATGATCAACGATGCATGTTGGTTCAACAGGCATTATTAGTTGCATGCCTTACCTTTTACATTTTGTGGAGGTTTAGCATCTTGGGCGCCTAAAGAATGAACAGTATGAGTGTTGCTGCAAATTATACAGCAATTTTATGCCCCTTTTTATTTCTCTCATTGAGGTCTATTCATAAGAGCCAGGGCGGGATAATGAGCCAACCCGGCAGCGTGTTTTCATAAACCGAGCTAGCCCACTTCGCCCAGATGAAAATTATTTGCGACGCACCTGACTTTCATGAGACTACATAATTTTGCCTGACTTCACCTATTTTATCAATCTTTCAGGCATTTAGATAAATGAAAACATTCCGTTATTGTGTATTCTTGCCATCTAATGTTCGAAATTCCAAAACCTAAGGCTAAAAATGGTAAAAAACATAGAAAATCTTTACTGTTAGCCGCACTGGCTCGCTTGTTGCGTTCAAATGAAAAATTTCATCTCGCTCGTGCCGAATCGCACCAAATCGGACTAGCCCGGCTTCCATATGAACACAGTAGAAAATAATTAAGTAAAATCAATATGGGAGATGATCTACCTACTTCGAACTCATCCTAGCTAGCTCGGCTCATACTAACAGCCGCTAACAGGCTGTGACTACATTGAAGGAGATATTCTACAAAAATACTGTTTACATGCATACAGTCGCACGGTCACCTGAATTTTTCTGCCAGAATTGCCCCTCAAAGACGTCTAGAAAAACAAGAATGGCTGAACATAATATATAGTGTTAGGAGCATATTCAATTTACAATATCGAACACGTGTTCGTTTATATACTGCACACCGTAAAGCATGTATAAGGTTGGGATGATAAAAAGTTAAATGAGAAAAAAACGTTGGCGACATGGGGATTGAGTTAGGCTAAATCTGATTTCAAAAACGCATTTAATTAATCTATCATATTAAGTAAATATATAAAGCAGCAGTACCCGATCTTTAATGGGATTTACAAACCCGAGTCGAAGTTGAGTGTTTGTAAACGTATTAAAGATCCGATACTATATGCCTTTGTATATTGCTTATCAAAAGAATTAATCGAAATAACCAAGTTATCAAATAATTTTTGAATTTCGATTGATTTAAGCACGGAAAGTTGAGAAAATGGTTCATGTAAATTAGGACGAAATGTTTAATTAAGTTGCCAACGTTGAATATGGATTTCTTTTCAATTTTGTTCATGATTGTTAGTCAGTTTGATAAGTATATGTTACAAAAAAGCTGATCAACTGATTGGATTTATCACGTGGTAAAGCTCAGCGCTTAATCAATAAACTCGTCCGTATTTTTTTCTTTCAACGAAATGCTATAATAACTACTGTCCATCATATTTTTTGAATCATAAGCACACTATATTTTCTCTTACCAATTATGTCCTTCACAGGTGCAACAGGTTGCTCGTAATCAGGATCATTATTTACTAAACAAGATAAACAATTGCAGTTATCAGTGAAACAGCATTGGCTGTACAAAATACACAATCATATAATTTTCAAAATGGTACCCTTCATAACATTATATAATTTAAACCGAACACCGTAAACGATGAAATGCGAGCGCGAAATACATCAAAGGATGTGGCAGTCTGTAGGTGATTTACCTTTATGCTTTACATCGTCATAGATTCCCCTTTCACCATCGGTTAGCGCTGAAACAATTAATTTATGACATACACAGAAAACCGAACAATCACAGACTATAGAAGACTGCACTCGTAATGTGGCTACAGTCAAAACTTAAAGTATGATTGTTGGATGGCGAGCAACTTCCAACCATGCCTGTGTACGTTAATAAGTGGGAAAAGATGAGCTCAGTTCACTAAACATATTACGGTACATGTATGTTATTCTTCCAGTTTGTGCACTTTCGAAATCACTGAACGCATCGTGGACTCTGCACACGCTATTTATAATACGTGTGTTTCCTCAGCACATTTTCACGACAGAGAAACATCGAACCTTAATTGTATAGTAGCTACCATTTATGAATCCAAAACGAAAGATCATCAACCTTTTTTCGACAAATGCAATGCCTTGCATCTTCTTGTCTATTATATGCGTTACAGTATGATAGCCATATGCACATTATAAGTCAATCGTTATTACTTTAAAATATACCAGTCATGGTGTTGTCGCTTTTGTTAACAGTACCTTGAACATTGTTGTTCCCCAGCAATTTTTCAATTTCTAAAAATTTACCAAAACCAAACGCCTGTTAGTTGCACTGCATACAACGTGATGGGTACATACATGCTGACATTGTTGTTTCACTTGTATGCTAAAAATATTAGCCGCTTTCACATTAGAAGACGGACAAATATTTGGACGAACAAATCGACTTTTGCACGACTCAAATTCACATACAGACGAACAAGCAGTCGTTTTCTCGCTCGCTGGAGTTGAAACTAGTCATGAAATACGCTGAATCGTCAAAAATTTTCAACATTTTGTTTGGTACTAGTGTTAGTCACCAAAAATCTGTCCGTCTTGAATTAGTGTCAGTCGACCGAATCGTCAGATGATGTGTTCGTCCAGACGATTTGTCCGTCTTCTAACAGGGGCGGATCCAGACAAAAATCTGACGGTTGCAAATTTGAGCGAATTAATGTTTTCTAAGACCGTTCTTACTACACCTGATATATTGTAAAGTCGGGTTATTGATGATATTCGAGAGTTCTGAAGAATGGGATAAGTTAATGGATTAAACAATATTTGCGCAGTAGGAATACTTGAGATTTACTCGGGGAAACTAGACGAACCATCTTCTAGATGCTTATAGAAGACTAGTTGACGGAGACTACTATCAATTTTCGATGCATTTCGTACATTGTGCGGTTTTGTGTTGATTGCGCGCATTAGGAGCTGTTTATAAGAACGGAACTGGAGGGGTCAAATATCTTTGAACCAAAGTGTTATTGCTGTAACTCTATTTCATAATACATTCAGAAAAAGCGAAATTATTACAGAGGGTTTGATTCCTAGGTACAGTTGTTTTAATTCCTTTTAAATAATAGTCGAGTTAGTACCTTAACCAGACGGGGTTGACGCGATCCCACTTGCTGGCGTCGAGAATCAAACTTATCACGGGCACCGAACATATTTACGATTTGGCTCAGGCACTCTGCGTCAGATCTCTCAAGCATGTCTAACCTTCCTTGATATGAATACACAGAGTATTGTATTATAGGCAGTCAGCACGCGTATGAAAA